>VYZW01029347.1:0-22551 GCA_013401315.1 Balaeniceps rex | reverse complement strand
TCGAGAGTAAAAAGAAACCGATACATGAAAAATTACAACTATTTTCTGCAAATGAAAAAATTGAGTAAGAACAAATAAATTAATAAATTGAGTAACAGCCTGCTAGATTACTTTCTTAACCATAACACTAAATTTTATTATTTGAACTATCAGGAGCCTCTAAATTTCTGTTGTCTGAAATCAGTCGTGTGATGCCTTTACTCTAATGAACTACTAGAAGATGTCCATACATATACTAAGACTTTTTTTTTTCAGTTATAAAACAAGCTGAATTGAAGCATACTTCTACAATAGTTAAGGGAGAGGATATTTCATGCCTTTGAACCCCCACAAAAGGAAATGGCGGGGGAAAAAGAGATTTAAAATTGTGTATCTGAGTTTTAATTGCAGCTTTAATTTTAAAAGTGGCTCTGGAAAACTGGCATGCTAAACCCCAACATCTCATTTTTCTGTGTGCCTTCAGAAACATGTCAGCTGACACTCAGAAAAAGCTTTTGCCTTTCCCCCACCACCCCGTTGTCAGTATTGCATACCTTTAGAAGTGGAAAAAGCAAAATTCTGTTTCTTTCGTCAAATTTCTAGTTTATGGGAAACGTTCAGCTCCAGCAGGAAAATGGAGGTGGTCCAGGTCCAAGGCAGAATCTGGACTAAAAAAAAATCACTGTGGCCATGGTGATGCTAACTGAAAAGACGAGAGTTTGATCTTCACATCTGCAATATCAAATCTAGGATCTGTCATACCTTACATTACCAAGATCACTGGCTACCTGTTGTTTCAGAAAAAGAGAAGCGCACAGCTCACAGCTATGTGGGCTTTCCTCCCAGATCAATACAATTTTAAATGGTAAAAGCTCCCACTAGGGGACTAGCACAGTTTATTAGAACACAGGTTTTGCTAATTATATTAATATGGACGAGCTTTTACTAAAAGTTTAAGCAGAAGTAGACTTCATTTGGTTTACACTGAGACAACAAGCTTAATAGTAAGATAATAAGATAATAAGCTTTTGGCATCACTTCTCAGTTATTTTTCAGAGGATGCTTCCATTCTTCAATCTAAATTCAATCTCTACACGTAGAGTTGAGTTTGAGCGCAAAGCTTGACAAAAATAAAATACAAGTACTGGTTCTGTATGCTTCATGCTTGAATGCTTAAAACAATTCGAAGACAGACAACAAAAATAGTATCCCAATAACAAAGAGCATTATTGGATGTAGTAAAAGCTATGTGAGGTTCAAATGTTAGCAATTTGACTCCTTATCAGAAGGGAGCGCCTCTTGCATTTCACTGGCTGATTCCCTTTAAAGATGTAACTTTATTATTATATTATTACTACTACTTCAAACACATGAGACTCTTTTTATGCTAAAGCCCTGCAGTGGCTGACCAGAAGATGATGGGAGCCCACTCAGAGCCCCCTCCTGCCCAATGCCCTGCTGAATCCATTGCATGCACAGACCAAATTATTATTTCTAGAGTGAAAGTGTTCTGCAAGCTAATGTACTACAACTGAAATCCTGGAATATCCTCAATCTTCCTTATTTCAAAATATCACAACTAATACATTTTTCCTCTGCAAATCATCCCTTTAAAATAATGAGCGATAGTTGGGATGGAGAATCTTGGAAAAAAAATTATCTAAGAGCCTTTAAATTCAAAGATTTCTTTCTTTCTTATCCTCAAATGGGTACAAGATCACATTAAACATTAGAACATATTTATAGCACTTGACACGTGCCCCAGTGAAACCGTATGTACCTGTGAAGTTACACATACATGTGATACTGTCCTAACGTTGGTCCCAGTTTTAAGGTTACGTCCAGGATCTGAAATGACCGCCCTTATTTTGCCACCTTCCCCGCCTTGTAAAGGCTACGCTATTTGCAGGCAAGAAAGAATATGTATCTGTTGTTATAGACTGCAGATTGTAAACTTTTATACTGTCACAGTGTTAAACAGAAATCTCTTTATGCTGTATCGATAGCTTTGACCTGTCTGTGCTCAAACTACGACTTTGCACAAACCTGTGTTTGCAGCATCGCTGAAATGAATGGTCAGGGTTTCAACCTAAATCACTTCTTTATGTCAGGTATGTATTTTCCTTAAGTCTATGTAAAATTGGCTTAACTTTGCAACAAAAACAATCAAAGCAAAGTTCATCAAATTCAACCCCTGTAATAAAGTAATATAAAATCTCCGGATGTTTGAAAGGAAGTCAGAGTCAATTCCGCCCAATAATTCCTCCTTGCTGAAAAGCAAACGTTTCGGAGTGGGTATTTTCATTGTTTTATTACTCACCAAATATAATACGGAGAATAATGAAAAAAAAAGGTTAGCAGAGAAACCTGCTCAGTTTACTTATGCAAGTACTACTGACTTTTTAAGCAAATGTTTACATGATTCAGGGAGAGGATTTACCCACACATTGGTCAGACTCCTGATGGAGAACTTTCAACCTAGAAAATGTGCAATTGCCTCCATACCCCATGTTTACAATAAAGCACAGGCTTCCAATAAAAACAAATATACAGGAAAGAGGTTGAGGGACATACCCAGTTTAAAAGAAAATGTCTCCACAATAAACATAATTCCTACAATGAAACCTGGACTTTTAGTCTCATTTGTATCCCAATCAAAAGGTCTGCACAAAACAGTAATTTGAAAACCTCACACCAATAGTTGCCCCAGTTGTGCTCTACTTTCAACAAAGGTGTACAGGAGGAAAACTGCCTGGAGAAATCTCGTAATAAAACTCTAAGATGCCTTGGCTAGGAGAACAAATATTTATTCTATTTCAAACACAAGGGTAATGAAAAATAAAGCTAAAAAGCCCATGTTGTCATTTATATCAAAGTTTTCCTTATTTTATTGCATAAACAAAATTATGAATTAGTACAAATCTGTAGGTTCATAACCGGCAATCTGAACAGACACAAAGATATTAAAAATCCCAGCATGTAATTCAATAAAACATTTACTGTATAAAAGATAAAGTTCAAGAGATCAATTACAAAATTCCAGCCCTCTGTTTTCTTAACGTAATCCTTTCCTGAAAAGAGTAGCACCTATTTAACTGGGGAGTCACTCTAACCAAGGCACACATACCCCTGTACGTATTGATAAATGGGCGTTTTGTGTTTCTTACCAATCTGCAGGGCTGTCACAAGCTGTGCTCTTGGCTGCCATCCGAGCCTTGCACATTTGAACAACAGCAGAATATTGTGATTTTGGAAAACGTATAGCAACACCTTCCCCACAAACTAGGTTCAATTAACCACGCTCCAAATTTGAAACCAGCAAAGCTACAGCTCACCTGTCAGAGTAATCCTACAATAGCCCACGAGCAGATAATAAATTTAAGTGGATTTTATGATACATGTTTGGAACTGTAAAGTCTCCCCATATTCATACAGAGAGTGTATATGTATACCCATACATATACACATAGCATTTGTGACAAGTGCGATGTAAGATCTACTAAAAACTACAGGTAATGACAGCTAAAGGACCACAATGAAAATTGTACTGTATACTCATTCATTCAATCAATACCAAATAATTATTGCTTAGAACTTTTTGCAAAATGACAATAATGGGAATGACTTACCGACAGGTTTGCACCAAAAAATCATAAAAATATAATGACTTTTATTAGTGTCTCCACGAAATCTTACCCTTATCAAGATTCGCAACTAAACAAAAACTACCACCACCAAAACAAACAAACAAACCCAACACCAAACCAAAACCAAGCCACCAACCAAAAAAAAATCACCTATGACCACAGTACAAATATACACAGGAAAAAGAAGATCAGTACTTGGTATTATTCAGCAACTCTGAAATTCACTGGAAATTAAAGTGAAAGTTGAGAGCAGATCAATATATTGCCCTATTCCATCCTAAGATAAAATATGGTAAGTCCTGGGAAATATACAGCATGTATTACTTGAATAATGAATGAGTGCTTTAAAATTACAAAGTCTACACATAATAGATAACACAGGCTAGTAAAGTTTACCAGTGTTTAACCAGGTGGTGGATAGGTCAAAGAATATTCTGACCCGTGTTTTGTGCAAATTAAAGGAGTTCACTAACTGCATACACAAAGATCAAAAATGTTCTGATGTAGTGCTTTACATTTAACAAATGTGTTTAAGCGTAAAATGGTTTTAAGTATACACATACAGGACTACAGGTGCAGATTAAATTACCCACTCAAGACATGCATTTCTTAGTGTCTTTTAGTTGCACTGCAACGTGCAAGTTGAGTACTGCAAGAGAGCTAAATCCATCAGCCTAACTCATTTTGAAAAGCCACCAATATTGACATGCTTTCTATGGCTGCATTTATTTGCTAAAATAAGAAATCAGCCCTATTTCACTGAGGAGCAGGAGTGACGGCTCCAGCATGCTCCCTTTGCTGAGCTACTGCTGCAACAGCTGGTGGATGCACAGTCTGGAGCAGGAGAACAAGCCTGGAAACCCCAGTGGTTCTCTGCACTGGAAAAACATGGCACTAAAACCTGTACATCGACTAGAAATACAAGTTCCTATATATGTCCCCCCCAGCCTCTCACAGATGGGGACAGAAATCAAACATGAAAGAACACACCTGCAGAAGTGAGAGTGTTAGGGGGAGGAGAGGATGACCACTCACTTGCCATGGACAAGTGAAGGTTTGCACCTAGGCTTTCATCTGCTCCTATCACAGCTCCTCAAATGCTTTCTTCTCAAGGCAAGCATGCATGGGATACTTGACAAAGATCTTCCGATTTTTCCTATGTACTCTCCCCCCTTTTTCATGCCATGTGATTCCCGCAGCAGCTTTCGTTGCTCAGGGTCTGCAAAAGTCCCAGCTCTCTTGGTTAGGCGGCTGGCACCAACTCCACAGCTGCCAGCATACTACTCACCTTCTTGAAAAGAAAACTTGTGTGCTCAGGAAAAAACCAGAAATCAGTACCAGGAACTAAGTTTTAGTAGTATCAACACTGTAAAAAGAAAACAAAACAAAACGCAAGGAGTAACACTGAAAGGTTAGCAGCATCGCTGGTACTCGGGACATAACCACACTGCACCGGAGTTCACCAATTCCCTTACACTGCCCAAAGACAAACGATATGGACAGAGAACAGAAAGCCCTTCCTTTTCTCATCTTCTCCTGCCACCTCAGGAGACAGCTAGGGGAGAAGAGGATGACTGGCATGGCTCTAACGCACTAAAATAACTCACAATTGGTGCTCGAGTTCACTGCGAAGCACTGAGCCATCCTGTTCCCCTGTCAGGCTGTTTTTCTCTCCATCTCTATTGGAAAGTGAATCTGAACTTATCCCTCTGGAGGAAATGATGAAGAAACTTTTCTCACAGCTTTCTTGCTATAATAAAAACTCTACTTATGAACTAAATTTTCTCCTCTTTTGTGCCTATCTGGGAAAACCATGAATAAAACAACAGAGCAAAGCATGCAACTACATCCTCAGAAGCCATATAGCTTTGAAAATCAGAAAAGCCCAGAAAGAAACCACAACAACTATATGCTATCAATTAGCAACAGCATAGATATAACTAGCAGGTGGCAGGCACACAGGCAGCAGCACTGAACTCTCACACAACCTGCAAATACACTGCAGTGTGCCATCCCAGCAAGGGATATCAGCTTGTAGGTGCTGACCAGCATTGTCTTTGCACAAGCATCCAAAATCCAGGTATACAGAGGAATCAGATGATGTAAAGGTCAGTGTTCCTGGTGACACTCGTAACTAAAACCTTCATCTGAACAGCTCTGTACCTGGGTCAAAGCTCTCCCCACCCCACCACCTCGTCCTCACCTGTGGCTCCACACATCTTGCTCTAAGCTAAAGGACTGAGATCCCAGTCACACCCATTCCTTTAGAAAACAAAAGGGGCATTACATTAAGACTCTTATTACATTTTTTTTTCTAAAATCCCTGAGGTTTAAAATTGCCAATAAAAGATCTGCATAGTTGCAAAATACAAGGAGAAGAACATCGAAGACACCTTGTCGAACTAACTGCGTTGCAAGAAGACATGTTGGCAAGCCTTCTCTCAGGATTGCCAAGCGTGTTTATTGAAAACGCAGTCAGCTTTTTTCCTAAGATCTTTTGAAAACCTAGAGAATTTAGTTGGATTTATTCTCATATTAAGCAATTCGGAAACATTTAGAGAGCATGCTTGTGATTGAGGCACGGAACATGACATTGATGCANATTGAGGCACGGAACATGAAATGGAGGCAGACACAGTTATATGTAAATAGCTGAATCCTGCTTCTTTTTTTAAAAGGTCAAAGAAATTAACAGCCTTCCTCTAAACCTTTATCTATGTATTTGTCCCTGACTCTACCACTTGTAAGAGATTTTGCAGACAGAAGTCTTTTTACTGTTGTTTTTCTTTTTCTTTTTTAAGTTACATAATGTAGTTAGTTGTGGGAAGGAAATCAGACAAACCGCCTAAAAACATACTTAAAGGTACCAGCTCTGGACACAACTGAAGACCTCCTCCAAGTGCTTATTTAGAAATGTCACATTACGCATCCACGACATCATCTCCAGAGGTATGAATAAAGTCACACGAAGAGCCAGAACACACATTCAACAGAAGGTGGGGGGGGGGCCACCAAACATACAGCACTTCTAAACAAAAAAGAGCAATCAAAACTGCTGTACGTTCCTGTAGGTCCAAACTAATACTTTGTTCTAAATGCGCTTTGATTTTCTGTGCCACTGGCAAAGGCAGGTTTCTCATGGAACAAGATTCCACTCAAACACAGTAACCACAACATAAAACTAAGTGCGGCTAAGCTCTTCAGAATAATCATACCTTGGTAAAAACTAAACTAGAAGAAATGGGTGACTAAAGGAGGTTTTACCTCCTCGTGTTCTACCATATGTTGAGAGGAATTCCCTTGAAGTTTTAGTTATCAGAATTTTGAGAAATAATAGCATTTTTTAAATGTTTGAGTAAAGAATGAAGGTCTTTCAATGATATATCAAGACCACATTTAAGAAAATTTTATATGAATAATACCAAGCATAATGTTATGCTTTTAACTGTAAGCTGCTTATTTTGGAGGTGTTGATTGTACTAGTACTGCGTTCTCTCCTGCAAACTGCAGAGGACTCAAAATTGGACAACAGGGAACCCCAAAAACAAATGGCTGAAGGAGATGACGCCTTCCATCACAAGGTTTCAGTCAGGCGTTAGGTATTTCACATTCTTGCTCGCAAAAAAGCAAAATACTCTAAAAAATGCTATTACGAGCTGAAGCTCAGAATTTCACCCTCCCAATCCATAAGGTTGGCAGACAGGAAGGATGTTTCACAACTTTTACTGTTTCAACTCAATAATGTTGCTAAATTAGATGTGACCAGTTCAGTAACTGTCTTTTCAATTATGCTTTCAAACTTACAGATCAAAGTCTCACGTCAAAGTCACCTGACTAAAGAAATTTATAAAAGCAGTGAAGCTCTAACTGTTGTCTACAGTATTCACTCCTCCTAACATCTCAATTTCTCAGAAAGATTACAGCATTTTTTCTGAATTCAGTTCATGTTTTAAAGAAAAAGCTAAAGCTATCACTGGGTTTACCACCACCTGTCTTCCACAGATAAAGGACACTTTTACAAATTAATTTGTAGGCATTTTTACTCAGAGTGATTAAATAAAGAAAAAGAAGGTGAGACAAAATGCAATGGGGATTAAGTGCTTTTATAGTCTATGCACATATCTCCAAACTGCTGCAAAGCAGAAGGGTACTTGTTTGTTGCTGGACTGTTGAAGGCACTTTGAAGTCAGAAAACACAATGATTGTCTTCACAAGAAGTTTTGGCAACTGCTATTTTCATTTGATTGTGTACACATTCCCTCTTCTAAACTACCACGTAGGTTATTTATTCTTCGATGTATACCGCAGACATGTTGCATAGGTTGATATTTTAAAACTTTCCTTCATAGCTGATTTGAAGATTGTCCATTTTTTTGATTGAGGAAACAAAAAAAAACCCAAATGAGGACTCCCACTGCAGTGCAGGAAAACAGCTAAATTTACTGGATGTGGCTGCTTGTTAACAAGCATGTGCAAAAGTGACTGTTGCATTCAGGTGTTGGAGGAACAGCATATTATATCAGTCTTACAGATACATTTATAGCCAAAGAAATCCTTTGGTATGCTGTAATTTGTGATGTCTGCATGAGCCAGCTGATGATACTTAACTTCTCTGAAATCAGTGGTTTTTCCTAAATGCAGTATTTTGCGAACATCGTAGCCTATTATAACACATTCTGGATGCAGTGTGATGCATACAATGCAGCACGAAAGCTAGGATGCTTTGAGGGAAACTGAAGAGGTACATAAAAAAAAAATCAACTACATTATGTGATTTAAAATCCAGCCACTGGATTAGAGCTTTCTTGCTTAAAGTGACTGACATCACACCCTTTTGACTTCTAAGCCTGAACAGCATAGAGGGATGCATCACAATAATCAAGAATCAATCAATTGACGTGTGCCTTCTCTGTCCAGTCTTCTTGCGTGAGATTTTTTAAATTATTCTGAAAGTCAAAAGCAAAGCTATCACCAGTGGCTTGAGCAAAAGGGTTACTAAAGAAAAGGTTTACATCCAGTGGTGCAGCAGTTTCGGAGTTCCAGGAGTCTGTGTCTGTGCTGCTGGAGTCTTCCGTGGTGGTAGGCGGATAGCTCAGCTGTTCCAGCTGGTCAATAATGTCCGTGAACTGAAAGGCTGAGCTGGACTCGGAGCGGACCGAGTAAGCAGGAAAGTTCACCATAGAACTGGCCTCCGAATGGTTTGCAGAGCTGTATGCGTGCAGGGAGGATGTACCGTTCAGCGGCAAATTATTGAGGGAGCTGCTCTCGGAGCGGTTGTTGATGAGTGAACTCGTTTCGGATGGACTCAGGAGGCTTTGCATTCTACTTGCTTGGGCCTTCACCTCAAACAGCTCTGAGGTATCTGATGGTCTCTCATTGCCGTTGAAATCGCTCCCTTCTTCAAATTCAAACTCATCTTCCATATTCATATCTACTGCTTCGGTTGAGTACCTGTCAGGGCTTGACTGAGAAGAGACTGTATTTTGCTGAAGGGCATCTGTAGTTAAGCCAGGCGACTCTGACACATGCTTAGAAAAATCAGAGCCCTTTAACTCTAAACCACTGTACACGTATGAAAATGCCTCAGAGCCCCCAGCAAAAAAGGAAATTTCTGCTGGGTCATCATCAATAAATTCCTCTGACACCTGTAACTGTGAATTTGTCAATGTGAAAAGAGGGGCACCCCGGCTGCCATGCTGATGCTCTTGTTCAGCAATGAAAACACCTGTGGTAAAGTCATCCTCATCATTGTAATTTTTACAAACAGCAACCCTGCTCTCCTTACTACTCTTCTCTACATCTAAATCTAAACTGCAACCACTCTTAACAACAGGACAAGCAGGGTTACAGTTTCCTGCAACACTACCAAACCCAACACCTTGGAGAATAGGAGATCCAGGCTGCTGCATCAGTTTTCTCCCCACTTCTTCTGCTGGAACTGCAGTGTTTTTTTCTGGAATCCTTGTGTATGGCGCTCGGGGGTCCAAAGAGGAAGGGCTGGTTTCTGCAAAGATGGGCAGGACAGGAGTAGGAGTGGACGATGAGTGAACTGAGTGGAAGGGGGCAGCTGCTGAGGCAGGAGACCCTGGGGTTCTCAAGCCCTCAGTGAATGGGACACTCTAAGAGGAAACAAAGTAGAAACAGAACACATAAAAAGGTTTTTATAAGGCATAAAACCAAACGCAACATCCAGTTCCTGATGCAGAAGGAATACGTGCTTCAAAAGAGCCCACTTTACAGCAAACAAAACATTGCATACAGAAACAGATCCAGCATGCCCAGCAAGAGGCAAATCTTTTTTCCTGAATTCTGATAACTGGATGGAAAATTAAATCCATGTATTTTATAGCCTCTGCTGAAAAGGCATCCCCAAGGGAAAGTAACACAAGACAATGACAGCGAAATCCCGTGATGCCTCCTTAACCTCTCACATGTAAAGCAAGCCCATTCGGTGAAACACTTGTTTCTTGCCACTGATTGTAGAAGGCTTCCATACAATGAACTTAAGACTTTCACAGAAAGCAGTTAGATAGTACCTGAAGACAAACTAATCCTTTGAAATAATAACATACTAGAAAGGATGACATTTTCTTTCCAGTTAAGCTGCACTCTGAAAAGGAAAATATTACCTTCAGACTCCATTGCCTACAACCATCAAAACTGACACCACTCACAAAAAGAAGAAAAACTGTACAACAGCGACAAAGATCAAACAGTGAAAGCGATTCCAGACGAACAGTTCACTCGGATCACCTTTCCTTCACCGTCATCTTGGAAAGCTGTTTGTCAGCTTCCCCAACTGCAGTATCGAGAGTGCTGCAGAACTGACCTGTTTTGGCATGTCGGTGGTCGAAGCGCGAGTGGACACTCTGATTTTGCTGTGTCTCCTGCAGAACAGAGAGCATCCTGTGAGTATCCAAGACATGAATCAGCCTTCTCCCTTCCCCATTCAGCTATTTCCATTCTAGTATCCAACAGAAATGCCTCAAGCTGTATTTCATCTTGTTTTGTTAGTAACTAGTTCAAGATTTGAAAAGTCACAAGAGTTGTAAATTAAACTACGCAGGAGTAAGAAACGTACAGAAAATGGAATCAAGCAAGATCCAGATCATTCATACCACTGAAGGAGAACCCAAAAGCAACTTGGGGCAGAAGACTAGACTAAATAGCACACTTAGTTTAATTTCTTCATCATCAGTATAAGCATCTACAAAGGAATGGCTTCAAAAACAGAATGAGTTAATCTGTATCAATTTTAAAAACAACAATTCAGTCAACCATATAATTTATGGCATATAAAATTCTATATGTTACACCCCAAAAAGTGGTATCCTGCATCACACTCATGGTTAGATTCATTCTATGTCAATAATTTACTAGAAAATCAATCTTTCAAACAGAAAAGGAGCTCAACTGGAGTCCAAGACACTAAAAATATTTATTAATAGTAGATTAATGCAAACTTCTTAAAATTCCTATTAAGTTCCTGTAATCTTTCAGATTAAAGACTATGAAGAGTTTCCCAGATGTAGACAGGACGGTTTCATAGTCAAGTAAGTAAACGACAATTTTATAATGAAAACACACATTATTTATTTATTTATATGTTTAGAAATGAATGAGTACTTAAGGTCACATTTTCAGACTTGCAGATCCCAAGTTCAATTATGTGCTCTGCCACTGGCTACTTGCATAGCTACAGTGACATACAGATAATACCTTAAATTTGAGGTAGACCTCATTAACTGAGAAGTCAGCAAATGACCATGCCTCCAAGCATCATTTAGAAACACTGAAATTTAGGAAATAAGGACACTGTGAACGTCACAACTACATTTCACCTTACAAAAGTATTTGTACTTACCTTTCATATGGGGTTTTCTTCATCCCACTGTCCTTAATATAATCCACTAGTTGCTTCTGTGTTCGCCCACTGTGAACCCACAAAAGTACAAACGTTACGAAACGCAGTGGATGAGAATTATAGATGGAATGACTTTAGAATACTTTTTCCTTTGATCTCATTTTCTAAGACATAAGGAATTCAGCTTTAATAGATCTGTTATGCTTCTCCCTACCTGTATCTAAATGATGACCCTCTGGTGAAGAACACTGCTTTAGCCTTTGGCTTTGGGTGATCAAAGAGCCTAAAGAACGTGTGATATTCAACACAGATTTTCCAGAAGTTTTTACACTCATCCCTACTTCCCAAAAGAAACTCCAACGTATCTTGATACAGGCCCTGGGAACAAAACACAAAGGCTAAGTAGCACATAAAACAGCAATGGAGGAGAAAAGGGGAGTACAAATAGGCGCCAACAAGAAGGCTGAACTCCAGTGAGATGCAGTATTTTGCTGTCACTTCTCATATGCCTTAAAGCAATGGAAGTGATTTCGAATGCAGTTTAAATAATTTAATAGCTTTCAAAAAATATTTGTTTACGTTGAAACTGTAAAAATGTTTAAAATGCACTGGACTTCAGAAACATGCTCAATATAATCCACCTTAAGAAATATGGATCATACTAACTTAGTAATTTGAAAGAAATTAAAATATTTAAGTGAAATAGTAGCGATTTTAAAATACTTTTTCCTTAGAAGTTCTGATGCTTGTCTTATGTCCTGAGATTTAGACAAGACTGGAAAATACTGCGTATGTCAGAGTACAGTTATCACATGAAATTTCTGAGCGTCTCTTTGCAAGACACATTACTACACATGCAGACAGTGTGTCCTGCTTCAGGTTTCCTTGCCACACATAACTATAGTATGTCCAAACATGTTTTTTTCCCCATTTTAATAGAACCCTATGTTGAACATAATCTAGTCATCCAGTGTAGAAGCAACCACAACTTTGATGACATCTGCAATCAAAAGCATCTACTGTAAATCAGCCAAGCATGAAAAATAACACTTCTGCTATACAGACACACAGAAAAGATAAGGCTGTAGCAAGAGTAATCACACAGTCCCTAAAATTAAGCTCCAACAATATCATCTCAGCCATCTATTCTTTCCTGAGGTGTATCAGGTTATTCTCATTTGAATCAAGGGACACTCTACCAGATTTTTCATTTGAGCAGCACATATTCAACAACTTCCTGGAGGAAACAGTCATATAAAGCAATCACCGTTTGCATCAGCAGTGTACTATAGTGTTCTTTTAAGGAGCTACAGCCAAAAGCACTCCCTAGCACACTTTTACAAACAAGAGACATTTACTATTTCAATGCTTAAGTTACCTTAGTTAATTTTGATGATAATGGATCAGAGCGTTCATGAGAGTGTTAACCTCCATTTATATTCAAGGGAAATATTAAATGTAACTTTTTCAGAGTAGAAGTACTGAGACAGTGTGGTGGCGCATCGTCCCCCCGCCCCTACCGTTGTCTCTTTTCGACAGCTTTAGGACCTCAGGAATTCCTGCCAGACTGCAGCCTTTGTGTAGTGAGTTGGTCAGTTAAGAGCCCCTTAATTGTACCAGAAACTTCTACATGGTTGAAGCGGAGAGTAGCACTGTCCTTAACAGAATTCTACATTGTTGAGCCGGAGAGTGGTACTGTCCTTGTTGGAGGCTCCTGCCTGGCTGAGGCAGGGAGCGAGAGCAATCACTTATCTCCTGACAGCCTTGAAACATATTTTTTACCATCGTTACTGGAATTCCAGTAATTACTGACCCGGACTGTGGCTCGGATGGAAATTTACTGATGACTAAAGCCAATCATCTCATGATCCTATAAAACAACAGTCCTAAGTGAGACCCTTTGAGCTCTCCTGGACTGCAGTGAACTGCACCAACATCTTCCTCCGAGTGGGACGCCTCTCAGAGCTAGCAAACNCCCTTCACTCCTTGAAGCTCAACCCTCACCCGCTGAGAAATGCCAAGACATTCGACTTGATTATTTCACTGAACTCGAGGGGAATTTTTAACAGGTATACCTATATATATATACACACACACACATACACACACATACATTCATGTCTGTGTAAATCAATTTAAGTAGTCTGTAGATGTATGATTTAATTACAGAGTGAGCCTTATACTGCTGCTAGATAGAGAGAGAAATATAAAATCCTTATTCATACAAACCGTTGACCAAGTCTGAGACTAAGATTGGACCCAGTGGCACCTAGCCTCCTCTCTGAAAAGGAGTTTAGAAAGCAAGGGGGTCTATTCTGAACCTCGTGACTCAACGGGAGGGTCCTCCTTATCCCCTGCCTCTATGATCTCTCTATTCACATAAACCATTGACCAAGCCTGAGACTAAGATTGGACCCAGCCGCACCTAGCCTCCTCTCTGAAAAGGAGTTTAGAAAGCAAAGGGGTCTATTCTGAACCTCGTGACTCAACATAGGGTCCCCCTTATCCCCTGCACCCACGATCTCTCTCCAAATCATTCTAACTCGAGTGTAACTTAATTTTCCTTTGTGCACTTCTTCCATGTAGTAATAGAGTGAACCTTGCCATCTTCGAATCTTTAACTAAGTCGCTGTTTTGCTTAATTTTGTCTAATCACTTTGTTAATTGACTGATGATTGAGTGCTATTAAAATATCACAATCAAATCCTGTGATTTGCCACTAGTAAATTCTGAACTGCTACTAAATCAAACCGTGTGAAGTCACTCATTCATGACAAATCAACATAATCAGCAGGATTCACAAATCCGCATTCATGACAAACAGGATACACCTAATACTTGAGGTTTGGTTTTTTTTCTTATATTTACGCATGTGTATGCCTATGTCAAGGATAAGCTGAGGCTGATACACGAAATCTAAAAATCTAAGATGACAGACATGGGGTGAGAAAGGAATTACAAACTCTAGAATTTTTCATAATAAAATTAAATATATGTGGGGGGTTTTTTTCAACACTGACCAGCCTACTATTACAGTAAAACTTATACAGACCTCTGGGTGGAGTTTAATAAGGAATCTTTTCCTCTTGAAGCTTAGTTTACGGACCTTTGACCAGTTGAAGGTATTGATTTTCGTATTACCCTGAATTAAAATGATAACTGTTAAAAAGCTGGCAAAAGTTTCAGAAGTAAGAGCAGCAAACGAAATTCTGTTGCAGGCATACAGACACGTGCATATACGCACACACACCATCCCCCCAACCCATTCTGTTGGATTTTTATTTCTGGTGACAATATTCCATTAAACAATTTTATCTTTCAGTACAGGAATAGCTACAAGTGTGCGATGTCTGTTTGTCTCTGCACAGACACTAGAAAACTGTATGAAAACCTAGAAAACCGGATGGGAAAGGAATGTTTCAACCCCATCAATATTCAGGATACTTTATGGTATGAGCAAGATGAGCGTTCCATTTTATTTAACATGCTTTCCTTTTCCTCTGGACAGAACTCTAGACACACTCCTCCAAGCTGATTTTTCTAATTTGGCAGTGCAATATACTGAGGAGTGCTTGCCATATGTGCGAGGATTCCTGCCAAGCTCTCTTGCTCACAAGCCTGCTCATTTGGCTAAAACCGGGCTCTGCCTTCACCCTGCTGCCCTACATCAGCCCTCACCTCCCGGTACCACTGAATCCCAAAGCTTCAGGGAAGGACCCCGTCTGCACTTACTACCACAGCAATTCTCCTGTTGCCCTCTATAAGCAAAGGAGACGAAAAATGGCTCTTCAAGAGAAAGACCCAAATGAGCTGAAATGATGGAAAACTCAGGGGCTGAGAGGCCACTGCAGGACTGCAGTGGTTGATGCGTCTCTGAAGAGAAGCTGCCCCGCAGTTAACAAAAGAACAGGTAAGACACAAAATGAATGGAAAATGAGTGCCCAAATGGAAATACTTTAGTAGGTCAGCTGCCTGTGTTTTGGGGGGACGAAAATAATATGATTGCATTCATAAACAGAACCCTGATCACTGAGTCGCCTATTTAATATGATGAAAGTAGTAATTCTAATTGTTCCAATCACTTCAATGAAACAGCATTTCTGTACACTAAGAGCAACATTATGCCAGCAAAAATACACGGTAACATTAAAACAACAGAAACTGAACCAAAACTCCAGGATTACAGACCTGTTCCAGAGCTGTACCAAATGAATTGATGATTTTCTCTGAACACATACATAACTTTCAAACAGACAACAAAAGACCTTCTACTTTGGTGTCAGTGTTGGTTTTGATGCTTTTCTCTCTGCACCAACAAAGGCAAACTGCACCAAACAATATTTTGGGGGCTTAAATGACACTCCCTTGGCCATAAAAATGTGCTAAGTTTTAAAATCATCAGAGACACCTGAAGTTAAAATGAGAGACTTACTCCCAAGATGTGCTAACGGAAAGGCAGACACACATACCCAGTCCGTTCTCCCCACCTTACCTGGAATACCAGCACACCCATGTGTGAAACAGCTAGATTAATTTTGGTGCCCTCACGGTCAGATGCAAGGTGAAATCTGATGCCATACATCTCCAGTTTCCGAGCAATTTCAAGCACTTGAAAGTCCGATTCAGCAGGAGTTTGACCCCTACAGTGAGGAAGAAAAATAAATAAAGTTTTAAGAACAATTTGATTCTACAATATTGCCAACATGGCTAATGCACTTAACTCTTGCACTAGATGAGAATTTTCTATCTCATCTAGTGGGGCAGTTTCACTCCAAGTTAAGTATTACACTGAAACTTTTGTAATAGGAGCAATATGCAACGGCAGATGGCCAACCTAAAATGCATCCCATAGTCAGAGGCACTGAAATAAATGTTAACTAGTTCAGAGCTTTCTCAGTTTAGAAACAATGAAGTTGAATAAATCACAATTCAATCCACAATGCTCCCCCTTCTGCTTGCTTGTATACACATCAATATTAACCAGATAAAAACTGAGAGATGAAAGAACCGCACAGCCAGCACAATAGAAACAAAGCAAATATTGCAACAGAATGACCCATTTCAGGTAGGGTTTCGGGACTACATCAGAATTATTACGCTAGTACTATCAGGTGCAATGCATTCCTCCAGTCTTTGGCTGTATGATTTCCTCCTTGCCAAGGAATCCAGAGAAGAATTTTAAAAATGGTTTCTGAAGTATCATCTGCTGTTGAAATGACTTAGAAAACAGGAGGAAGATGTACACTCATGGAGCACCTCCTTTTTGAGTGTGCACAAAGTCCAAGCAAGCAATACAGAGACTATTACAGACTCTGGCACACACCAGTCACAGATTCAGCCTTCATTTATTTCTACACAAGTTTGCTGAAGACAAACAACTGACATTTTGTTTTCCTGCATGACAAAACAGTCCTGTATCTTCTTTTTCTTTCCCCCGCATTTTTCTCCACAAAGGGGAGTTTACTGGATTACAGTGCATTTTTCAGCTGGCTCTCAGGAACAGGAGGGGTGCCCACACATCATGCATCTGGGCTCATCAGCAGAGCCAGAGCAGAGAAGAGAGCGAGCCCACAGAGCAGGAGAGGTGCAGTGCCTGAAACACCTCTTGCCCAGGACACAGAAGGCACTGCAGAGCTCTCATGCCATCAAGACATGTGAGGGCCAAGACCCCAAAATATATAATTTCACAAGCCTTCAAATGATCTAGTGAAGCACTGGTACTTGTATTGACAAGACCTTTTCCCTACAAGTCAAAACTGTCTGTATCGGTTCAGGGGTCCTGACAGGGGGTTTAGGATATTCCAAGAACAAACAAATGCTGCCGTGGAAAGGAAGGAGTTCTTGCTACTGAACGTGCTCCAGTTATGCTGCAAAGTAAAAAAGTCCTTATGACAAACACAAGCCTGTCACCTGACTAAGGTAGTCTCTGAACTAAAAGCATACTGCAAGACAACACTACCAGCCAATTTTAGACATAAATAGGGTCCAGGAGGACCAGCTAAGGCAGGAGACTCTTCTCCTGTGCTAACTGCACAGAAACACAAGCAGCGCAGGACCTGCCGGAGCACTAGGACCAGTGAGGCTGCTTCAGCCACAGCTGTATAAAGTGACCCCTGCATCTCTACTGAAAATGATTAGAAATAATAAATATTATGTTACTTCAAAGCAAGTGCTGCATGAGCCACCTATGCTAATGCATTGATTGAATTGTTTCTGCAATGTGCATGTTTGCTAGGATAAACGTAATCGTACAAGGAAGACACAGGAGATAAAAATTTATTATTATTCTATTTACACCAACTAGTGCTGAAACCAGATTAGATTCCTGCACACACAGTCAAAGACAAATTTTAAAAATCCTGTTTTCCAAGAAATGGCCTTCCTTCCATAAATCTGTATTTCATTTCATTAAAACAGATGATAAACTATTTGTAGCAAGATCTATTTTCGCGTACTATTTAGTGCCAACCACAACATCGGTATTAAATAAATTCTCCTTACTACCCTGACTTGCCTTTCTAGGCATGCTCTTTAAAAATACCTCCTTCTACCTACTTACAGTCATGTTTTAGATTAAACAACTTTTTTGCTCCATATAGATTTCTTTTAAATATAAATTGAGAATATTAAAGTGAATGATTATTACATTCGAATTTATCAGAAACAGGGATGACAGCAATACATATTAACTGCATGTAGGAACTGTCTCTAAACTTCAGAGTCCAATTAAGAAACTTATTTAGTATGCTAACATTTTAAAAATGGAAATTGTTAGAAGAAACAATGCTTCTTTGATTCTTAGTAAAATGCTCCTTAGACTAAAACACACACATACACAAAAATGCACTGAGAAAGTATGCCTGAACACAAATACATTTGACGATAGGATTTCAACAGTTTTCTATTGCCTTATTCATTCTGGAGGGAAAAAAAAATAACCTAAACCACAGGAAATCAATTTTTTTTTTTCCAACTGGAGAAAGCAGGGATTCAGTGAAGTTCCTAACTTTACAAGTTCAGTCCATATTCCAACCTTATCCAAACATCAGTATTATATGACTGTGTATGTATAAAGGGATTGTAAAGAATAAACACAGAGGAAGAAAAATCTGATTTCAAATGGAAAAAGAAATGCCAAACTACATAGAGTCTCTTGTAGTTGCATTTCTACCAGTGTTACCACCACATGTACTAGTCATGTCTAAGAGCTTAAACTGGTAAAGCAGATTTCTCTTCCCCTTACTGAAATGAGTAATGCTGGAATAAGTGTTTTTATACTGGCTTTAAGTGTTACCAGCATTTCTTCCACAGATTCCTTAACTGCATCAAAATAGCTGAAATACCATGATTCCTGTTTCTAAAACACATACAAGACAAAAAAGGTATATCATAGATACTCATTTTGGCCACAGCTTCCTCAGTTACACTCCAAGAGCACTGTATGTAACTCCCACCCACCCACACTGATTCCTGCTGTAATTCTTCTGAATAGAGTGACATTAAGAATGGAAGTGGTGCTCTGTCTTTTAAAGAGGATGCTGAGGATGCTAAGGTTGCCAGCGGTTGGGAAGGGGGATTGGAAGGGAAGGGAAACAAAAATTAGGATAAAATGGCAACTAGAAAATTTGAGCTATATAGTACTAAAAAGTCTTCATAAACAGTCCAATATAACTGATGCAGAACCACTGACAGTTATTTTATATTCCATTAGATATGATCCAAAGCACAGCACATCTCAGAAAGAATAATAAAAAAATAATAATAATTTTAAGAGTGTTCTCATGCACGCAACCTGCCTGTACCTACCAAAGAAGGAAGAGCCTTGAGTGGGGAAAGCCGGGAGCAATGCTGGGCAGCTCATGCTGCACCACAAACAGTTACAAATGAGAAGCAGTTTCAGAGTAATTACCCTCAAATGTTTGCTGCAGACTAAGCTGTGCAGACCAGCCTGAAAACAATCTGGTCTAATTTTGTTCATCCATTAAGCAGATAAATCTACTTAATCTTCCCCAGGTCAATGGACAACAGCCTATCTATTACAAGTATTTTCCAGCAAAAACTGCTGTCAGTGCAATAGGTTTTAGTGTAAAGGTTCCTTACATACATCCATCTAGACAAATACTGGTAGTGTGTTACAATAGTCATGTGGCAATCAGGGCAACTGATTCAAAATAAATGCTGTTAAATGTTAGGTGATTTACAGAGCATTTAAAACCAGTGATTAATGTAGTATTTGAAAGATGAAGTGTCAAAATGCTACATGTGTAGAAATTGTTTAGACTACGTAGCAACCTAAAGTGATTTTTTTTCTAATTTACAAACAATTTAAAGATTTTAAATCATGGACAACTAGGCTAACAAGTTGTGAAAGGACATGAGGAATAACAGTAAATGTAAATATAAATCTGTGAAATCTTCTATTTCTTTCCTGATTTATGTGTGTATACACAAACAAAAAAACCACAGCCATCTGAACACAAGCCAATTATGTTATGTTTAACTCTGGACTACACTCAGCCTGCAGCAAGTATTCTACTCACACTACCTGCAGGAAGGCAGTAAACACTGCATTTTGAGTGTCTGGGGTGCCAGGATTTAACTGCACCACCACCAATACCCCATCTTCAAAATATAATTTTTTTTTTGCTATAAACTATAGAAATAAAATAAGTAAAGTTAATCCAGGCTCTTGCTGAAGCAACTAAGTAATGTGCTATACCAAAAATATAACTGATCCTGTTTACTATAACTACATTTGCAAAGTTAAATATAAAAACCGTATTTCTGTATTTATGAAAGGAAAAGGAAGCATTTGTAAAAGTGAAAGAAAAAAAATTAAAGGATATTTAATAGAAAATAAGCTTTCAATCCCCATCTTTCTCAAGATATTTTCTCTTCTTTTGATACAGAATGGATTGGATATACAGATTCTGTTTTATTCAGATTTATGTTCTTCTACCACGTCTAATAGCTATGGTGAAGCAATTAAAAAAAAAAAAATCAAACCACAACTTTCTAATGTGAAGAAACACTCCATAACGTCATCTGAAGAGACTGAGCACCCTCTGCAAAGGCATACGCATCCTCCTGCTTCCCGAACTCATGCAGAGTGCCAGAAGGCATCCTGCTGCAACTCCAGACTGAGAAAGCCAAATCGAGGCTCCTGGCTTGATATGACACAGAAACCCCCTGTAAACTGATGTATGAGTAAGTGTGTTCAAGGCAGAGCAAGGGCTGCAAAGAAGGAAAACTGAGGCAGAAAGATGATGCAGTAGCGATCTCAAGATGAACCATCCTGCCAGAAATGGGTTTCTTTTCCTGGAGGTTCTGTTTATATGAGAAGTCTCTGTCAAAAGCAATCATCAGTGAAAGTAGGGGAACAATGAGGTCAACTGAAGGAAATAAAAAATGAAAATAAAACGCAAAAGTAAAAATATGATGCACAAGGATGATGCGAGAGCAGCATTTTGTCCGTTTAACCACACTGCGCATCGCCAGGAAGGAGACAAACACCCAAGGTCCATACTCCCGCTTGCTCCTTGGAACAGAAATGAGGAAAAATGCGTCTAAACTCTGAGAAAACATGGGACCTTCACAACTCCTACTGAAAACGGAAAAGGTTGGCCAATACTCCCTGGGTAAGTGAAGAGAGAAGAGATGTGTAAGGAAGTCACAGCTATTTTTAGAATTGCAGTGCTTCCAAAACTACATCTCTCTAACAAAAATTTTTCCAAAGGCACAGAGGGTTTTAAAACACGTGTCCAAAGCACTCGGATATCGCTAACGTTTGATTATAACCTTTTCTAATCACATGCCTCAGCTTTTAATCTTACTGTGGTTTGAATGTGCACTTCTAAAACATTGCTTTAAAATAAGATTTGCAATCGTTTTAATAATATGCCTGTATTAGATGCAATTCTCATTAAACTAATGAAAAGTACACTGATGAAGCAAGGAATCTTTTCCTGTTAACCATCTTCCTGACAGGCAAAAATACAAACTTTCCTTACTGTAAAGAATGATTAGAAGTAACTTGTTTGAAAAAAGCTCAAACCTAATTAATAAAATTACCAGTCCCTGACTCACTTGGGAGACAGTCATGACCTTTCCATCAAGAAAAGTAAACCAAGAAAATTCCCTGCAAGCAGAAGCAACTCAATTGGATCCAGGCACATGATTAACAAAGGGCTGCTCTGTGCATGGTCTGGATGTACTTATCCCAGAACTACAAAATCCCACATTTCATCTCAAATTTGAAAGCCATCAGCCTATACTGCATGATGTCATCAAACCCTTTCATGAAGCCATTTGCAGCTTTAGATCCACAGCATCTTGCAGCAGTAAGTTTCACAATGTCATTACAAATTGTATGAAAAGGATGTTCCTCCTTTTCTTTTAATTTGCTTTGAAGTTACTACCCAATTGTTTCAGCCCTTTTCTTTTGACATGAGAAAAATAATGAAATATTTCTGTGCAATTAATGGTTTCCATCCCTCAGCTACCTCCTCCCAAGGTGAAGAATCCTAGCATACATTTTAATTTACTTCAAATCACTTCAAAACAACATTTGGTTTGTTCCTTCATCATTTCCACATGCACCTCAAAGGTTCAAAAGCAGAAAAAAGTAACAAACACCTGATTTCATCAAGAATCAACAAAGCTGAAATTCCATCAGTACTGATAATTTCAGTATAACTGAAAATGAGTGATCATAAAAAGCAAATAGTTAATTACTGAAATTCTCAGGAACTGATTTTCTAGTAATACAGGATGTGTCAGCCTTAAACACATACGCTGCCCTGAAAAACCTCCTTGTTCTGTCTTAAAAGAAAGTCAGTCAGCAATAATCCCCGAGTTTACCCACACAGAGCAAAAGGAAAATTTAAATTTCTAATATAGTACTTGGATTATAACGCATAGCCATGCACAATGAACTGTGGTGTGGATATTCACAACTAATAAAAGCACTTCAAACTGCTAAATCCTAATGCGCAAGGTCTCGAAAATTACAGAAAAGAAAGACCTCCTGTCCTGGTTTCAGCTGGGTTAGAGTTACTTTTC
>VYZW01029345.1:43096-176095 GCA_013401315.1 Balaeniceps rex | reverse complement strand
TAGCTAACATAACACTCCTGTGTTTACATGTGTACATATTTGGGCACCGACCTTTAGCAAGGTTTGGTTATTTTTGATCCTGATTCTATCTTCTCATGAAAAGTTTGTTTAAAAAAAAAAATTTGGAGTTGCCTTAAAAATTAGTTTCTTAGATGGAGAGTATAACTGGACATAAGTCATGTCTTATAATTAAATTGCCATTTTATTTTAAAAACGTCCAAAGTAAAATTTCAAAGATACTTTTCACGTTCACTTCTCCCTCTCTACTTCTGTCTCATACAAAGTCCTGCAATCTGTTATTCAAACTCAATATTGGGTTCAGTGAAAGAAAGATAACAGTGACGTTGAAGTACTTTTCTTTAGCTTTGAGATAACACAAGATTTTTTCCCCCGATCTTTCTAATTTTCAAGTCAAATCCAGATATTCCTCCAAAAATGAAGAGATGTTCTCAGACATTGGAGTGCTTATTTGTGAGCTCATATAAAATCTTTTCTTCTCTTTCCTTTTCCCAGCTGGCCTCTTTCCTACAAGCAGAAGGTAGTTCTTCAAGGGAAACAAACAACCTTTCCCCACACACCTTTTTAGTCAGATGCTCTACGCACTAGTCTGAAAACAACACTTAATATATGAGGATTTCTTCTTTCTCTGTTGAATTCACTACTCCTGTCACAGCAAATCCTGCAAACCAGTATGGTGAATAAAAACAAGTGACTCGGGATCTTTGATTTATGGCCAAGTCAAAAAAAATGCCCTTTTTACTAGACCTGCTCTGTAGCACTTCTGTTACAGAGGATAATTCGGTATTCAGAGTTAATGTCGCTGGGTTCTCCTCACTCATGATATCCTGACATTGCTAAGAAGAGAGGAAGAAACCTCTTAGAAGGTGAGTGCAGAAGAGCATGAGAAACCGGCTGGGACTGTGTGGGATTAAACTTGGCAATGGATATGTTGTTTTGTTTTTCTAGTTGGCTCAAGTTGCGATGCATGAAGAGTTGCCTTTTGGAGCTGGTACTGGGAGAAGAGGAGGTGAGCTGGCTGGTAGGTGGGGGGGTGGGAAGATTGGTGGTGTGAGGGTCAGGTGCTGCTGAATGGGAAGTTGCCCTTCCCTTGTTTACATCTGTTTGAAATGACTGCAGTGTTTCATAGAAAGTAAGTAAGCTATACAGCCTTGTTTTGGGAGTTCTGTGTAGTAACAGGGATATGGTAGCTGAGACTTTCCCGGCCTGCTGCAATTGCTGTGAAAATCCTCTCCTTCGCCAAATTTTCTTCTGAATTGGTTAATGAGTGTTGTACAGCTGAGTTCTGTCATGGCAAGCAACCAAAGTGTGCATCCATCGGTTTAGTTCAGGACAGGACTGCCTTCCTTGTTCACCAATGAGCTTTTATCTGTGAGACCAAACTAGAGCTGGTTTGAAACAAACCCACTCAAAATGCATATGTGGATTTTGGGTCCATGCACGAACTGTTTCACCCTACAGATCCACTTAAATTTTGCCACATTATTTGCAAACATTGATATAGCCTCAGCGACCAAGTGTGTACCTCTTCTGCCTGCCAGGCTGAAGACAGATATTGCTTGCAACAGTATAATTGTTTTGAGCAATGGCACCAGTTGTGGTGATACTTCATAATTATGCCTACGTCTTATTTTTGCTCTTTGCTAGACAAAGCCCCAGAGTGTTGTGCCCCATCTAATGCTGGTGCTGTGTTGTAAACCTATCTCTGAGGCCCCCTGTCCCTCAGACACGTCAGGAATTAACGTGAGCAGCATGTTGTCCTGAGGATGACAACCCAAAGAGGAAGCCTGTTCACCACAAATCTGCTCAGGGAAGCCCAAGTCAAGATGCAGTAAGTGGTGCTGTTGCAGCCTGCATTGAGCCCCTGCCATGCTGACTGGGTGGCACCCCCTGAAGCTCTCTGGAAACATGCAGACTCTGACACACAGCTCAGTAGTCGCTGGGTCATGCTGCATTAAGGGCAATTCGTTCCTTATAACAGGGTAACCTGAGAGTGTCATTCTACATGCTTCAAAAAAATCCCACTGTTTTTCTGTAGAGCAGATGGCTCCTGTAAAACCTGCATTATTAATTACTTTAAAGCTATCTCTCTAGAGCCTGTCACAGCAGAATTAATCTATATATTATGGAGATATGTCAGACATGGCAAACCCACCCAATAGAAGTAACACTGCCTGCTTTCATCTGCAGTCCTCCCTGGAGTGCATATGGAGAGAGGTGGCCTAACCTCACGCAGCCGGTAAGACCACGGTGGGAGGCATATTTTAATGAGACATTAGATAAACTGTTTTCCCAGAGTGCTGTTACTTTCAGTATCCAAAACTTAATTTCCTTTTGGTACAGCTGCGGAGGGGAGGCCCTGTCCTGCTCTCCTGAGTTATTTTTGTGGAGTGTCCTCCCTGTGTGTAATTTGGTTAGTCGCATGATGAAAGCTAATTTAATGGTCAGTCTGTTACAGATGAGTGGGGAGAGATAAGTGGCTGAGGGCAGGCTCAGGACACTTGAAACACTGGCACTCAGGCAAAGGGAACGACTTTTCCATGTTTGATTAGGCCACGCCAGTCTCCAACAGCCACTTCTACGAGGAGTCTTCACTATCTGTTGTGGGGTGGTGAGATGTGTTGCCATGACTTCCACATGCCAAAGGCAACCTCACTATCATCTTCAGCTATCTTTTTCTTTCATTTAGGGGTCAGTAGTGACTTTCTTTCTCCTCCCTGCCCAAAGGGAAGGCAAGGCCCTATTCACCCTGTTGATTTCTTCCTGACAGCTGCTGCTGAGGCCTCCCTATCTACAGAAACACCCCTCTTCTCCTCAGATGCTCCCACTGGACTCAGTCCATTGCAGCTGTGCTAAGAGCTTGTAGCGCTATCCCTTTAACATAAACTTAGGGCTTTGAAGAAAATTAACTTGTTTGCGTAGATAGCGCAAATGGGAATGTTTTGAAAGGGCAGCTTGATTATCAGGTTTGGGTAATAGAGCCTCAGATTTGAGACTTGGGATTGGTCAGCGATTGAGAACAAAAACAGTTCCTTGCAGATGTACCGGGGTGTGCTGCCAGCGCCTGAACAGGAGGCTCCTGCAGACACTTCCTTTGCTCATGAGTCTGTCTTTGTGCCCAGTTTGTGGGAAACAGGGCTGTGTACCGACTTGAAGGATCTGTGCGTGTGTGTGTGTGTGCGCCTAAAGAGAAGGCAAAGGAGAGTGAGAATGGGAGTAGGGAGGGAGAATTTAGATATCTGTTTTTTCCAAGTCCCATCCAAACACTTTCTCAGAAGTCTAAACAAGGAAAAGAGTCAATAAACATGCATTAAATACCACTTGGCTGGAAATGTTTCTGCTTTGTGCCTTATGGGTAACTGGGAGTATATTGGGGATATGGCACGGTTCCATCTGTATTATGTAGTGTAAACCAAACATTTTCTCCTGGAAGGAAGAGTTGCTTGCCTTTCACTTGCAAGCTTTTGTTCGTTTGTTTGTTTGGTCCCTGTCCTTTGGTATGACCACTTTCAGGCAAGAAAAACAGTTTTTCTGAAGTACCTTGTTCAAAGACTGGTCTGTAGAGACAACTCTGTAGTATTCAGCGAAGCAGTGAAGAAAAGTCTCACCAGCAATTGCTCAGACCTTACCTTTTCTTAGGTGGTGAAATATTTACCCAAGGTCAAACTTCCTCCAGTACAAATGGAACTAAAAACATCAACTTTATTCTGTCTGAAAAGGCAGGATTCCTTGAGATGTCGCCGCATACAAATAATTAGGAGGACTGTGTAGTATCAGGAGATGTCCTGAAGACTTTTCCCTACTCCAGACACGAGTGTTTCCAAATTATCCAGGAACAAATTCTGCTCCCTGTATTGATTAGTATCTTGGTGAGCAGATAGCCTCTGCAGGAGTAAGGTGTTGGGACAGATTCAACAAAGCCTTTGTACGCGTACTTAACTTTAAACATATTCACAGATTAATGAAGCTGAGAAGGCATCCCTGGTCGTCTGATCTAATCTATTGCCAAAATTTTCCCTATGAGTCTTGTAACATGTTCACAGGCTTCTCAAGTCCATTCAGCAACACACAAAAGAACATGTTCTCTTCAGAAGTGTACATACTCATATGCTTAACTTCAGGGATGCATTTATTAAGCGAAGCACATATAGTTAGATGTATTCTGAAATACCAGTAGGTAATTCTAAGCAACTGTCAGAGGTGATTGGTCTTCATGAGTCTGCTTCTGGAGAGAGATGGGGTGCCCCAGAGAACAGTTTTTAAGAGTACCTGTTTCTCTCCATTCACTCTGGAAGGGGGCAGAGGTCATAAACTAGGCATCGTGATTAGATGCCTAATGTGGATCTGTGCCGTTGCCTTCTTTCTGTTGAATAATTTTTTCACATCTGTAAGATGCAAAGTCTTATGGGTTTAATTGTAGAAGTCCATATAACACCTAGTGTTAGTGTAGGAAGCCAGCTTACCTAAACCAGCTCTGCCAGCGGTTCCTTCCTGCACTCCAGTCCCCCCAACCCTCCTATCCCTACACTCCCCACATCCATTTCTGCCATTTCCCCCCCAGTGCTAATGGCCAAAGAAAATAATGAGTTGGAGACTCTTTCTTCTCTCTGCTTTATATTCCCACTTCATTTTCTCTCTAAAGCTTTTCTTGGTTTGTTGTCCTTTTTAAAGAAATATCTCTTGGGTTTGTCTCTGTTGTGCAGCTGGTGATTTGTGTAACGCCATAAACATCATTTGTCAGAGGTCATTTTTTGGTGTTTCTGCCAGACTAGAGCTTCTGGGACATGGCTGAGAAACTGGAGGGAATTCAGAGCAGAGCTGTACACATGATCAGTGCTTGCTTAGGGGTGTTGGAATATAAAACTTCAAGGGAGAACTAGAAGAACAGAGATGTGTTCAGCCTGAAAGCAAAAGCATGGGTGAAGGTGCGTGGGTGAGGGAAAGTCATAGCTGCTACCTATTAATAAGTTAAAGAGATTTTACAAAGTATACAGAGTGCTTGTTCTCATTACTCAGTGAAGGTAGGGCAAGGAATAAAAAGCCTCAATTACAGCAGAGGAAATGTAACTTAAATTTTAGGAAAAACTTGGTGGCTTTGTAGTTATTGGTGGTACAAGCCATTGAATATCCCTGCATGTGATGTGCAAGGTGAGACAAAATAACCTGTGAGGCAGAGCTGAAGAAGGAACAGTCCTTCCTACATGGATTATGTAGGATGGATATTACAGTCCATCATACATGGATGGGGAATGGACTAGTGACTCCAGCAGAGTGCTGTGTCAGCTGACATAGAATCATAGAATCATTTGGTTGGAAAAGACCTTTAAGATCATCAAGTCCAACCGTACCTGTCCACTACTAAACCATGTCTCTAAGCACCTCATCTACCTGTCTTTTAAATACCTCCGGGGATGGTGACTCGACCACTTCTCTGGGTAGCCCACCCCAGTGCCCGATAACCCTTTCAGTGAAGAAGTTTTTCCTAATGTCTAATCTAAACCTCTCCGGCGCAACTTGAGGCCATTTCCTCTTGTCCTATCACTTGCTACTTGGGAGAAGAGACCGACACCCACCTGGCTACAACCTGCTTTCAGGTAGTTGTAGAGGGTGATAAGGTCTCCCCTCAGCCTCCTCTTCTCCAGGCTAAACAACCCCAGCTCCCTCAGCTGCTCCCTATAAGACTTGTGCTTCAGACCCCTCACCAGCTTCATGAGAATGGTGTATTGCTCACCAACAGATTGGTTCGTCAGGAGATCAGCGGGGAAACAGAGGTGGCCAAGCAGGAACTAATGGTGCAGATTGTGACTCATATTTGTGGTCCCACTTGATTACTGAGTGAATCTCTTTAGAACTGGGGACGGTTCCAAATAGCACTCAGCTGGGCATGGAAGAGGGAGAGAAAAGAGAGGCAGCTATGAGAATTAAGACTGCCAAAAGAGAAGATGTGGGATTGTCAAAGGCCCCACAGGCTACATCTGTGCCGCCACATTAATTTGAGGTTTGAGTTTGCACTCAGACACTCCAGGCTGTCTGCCTGCTGGCCCGCACTTTCACTCCTGTCTGGGATGAGCCTGCTGGGTTCTTGGGCAGCAGCGTCTGGGCACAGGGAGGAACGTGCTGGCTTACAGCAAGCCTCTCTCCATAAAGCACTGCAGATGCAACCAGCTCAGCCCTCGGTGCAGAAAACTGCAGAACACAAGCAGGCACAGCTACGTAAGATTTATGGAAATAGCCCAAGTAATTAGGAGCACAAGTTCACCTTTGCAAAGGGGTATGTGTTCCCTAATCACTTTGGTGTATTCCTTCCTCCCCCAAAAATAGATAGAAGAAAGAAAGAAGGAGATCTATGCCAAAAAGACATATAGATGTAAGGATGTTGGACTGGAAAGAAGGGAAGAAATAGGGAAGAAATAACTAAAATAACTCCAAAAGCTAGGAAAGAGAGTGAAACAGAGTTAAACACATTAAAGAGGGATTGGAAAAGAAATACATTTGGAGAAAAGATAGGGTTGGCAATAGGAAAAAACGTAGGCAAGGAAGAGGACAAAGTGGAAAGATTTTTTTTAAGAGGTGAAGGAAATGAGGTTCAGGCAATATACTGTGGATGTAGTCATGCCAAGCATACAGAGCATGGTGATGAATATGGCCCCATGGTTAGACAGCAGAAGAAAATGTTCTGTATAGACTTACACAGTATCCTGTTTGTGAGAAGTGAACTTGAGCAATTGCTGCCAGGGATTTTTAGAAAGAGAATAATAATTTTATTTTGAACAATAGAAAGGTCTAATTCAAAATTACTATGCAATAGGTAGAAATTGCATCAATGTATGAACAATGACAATCCAGGATTATCACAGTTTCTTCTTTCTGCCTGTTTTGCAGCCCTCCCCCTTGCCTTTCAGTTCTTATTCCAAAATTAAGTATAGGGTCAATCTTTTTTTCCTTAGCAATTGCATCAGCCATAGGAATGTATCACGTGGTAAATGAAAGAGTATGAATAATTCAGAACAAAATTTTGAATCATTTAAAAAGCAGAAGCTTCACATTTCATTGCTAACCTGTTCCCATATAACATGAAATCTACAAAAATCACATTGCAATTTCTGGAACAAAAACCATTCAAGTATTTGAAAATATTCTTGCATTCATTTCACTCTGTCCAAAGAATATTTCAAACTCAGAGTTTTCCAAAACTGTGTTTCACATTTCATGAAAAAATCAGAAGATAATTAAATACTGGGTATGTGCTGCCTAAACATGACACACTATACACGTTTCCAGAAATTATTGTGGCCACAAAATGTGATCACCTTTGCCTCTAAGGTTGATGAAAAATGTAACGTCTAGTTAACCAAAACTGACTGTATTAGGGAATTAACATGATCTTCTGCTGTCATTATCATGCATATATATGCCACCATCATCGCTCATTAGTGTGGATTTTTGCCTCCTGTAATACCAGCATGACTGGAGAACAACCTTTGACTGCGCCTAAGCCAAAAAGCTTAGCAACAAAAACACAAAGAGAAAAGCCAGTGCAATACAGAGAATTTTTTTTCTAGTGATAAGAGCAGGAGGACGGAGTGAGGAGTTTTACAATTTGTTCCCCAATTTAGTCACTGATTCAATGTGTGGCCTTTCAAGAGAGGCTTTATCCTCTCCTCACTGAAGGTTCATGCCTCATTTTCCTCATCTGTGAAACAACAATAGCAAGACCAAACCGCTTTGCAGCTGAGGTTGTGAGTGACCAAACGACACAGCATTTCTAAAGCACACTGAGACCCTCCAGCAAGAAATTGCTACAGAGAAGGCAAATGTGATGCTGATCACCTCACACACACACATCGTGATTAATGAGTCTCAGGCAGTTGTTCAGGGCAGTGAAGCCGCTGGTTACGACGGCATTAATATGCGTTTGCATTGCTCTGACCGCAGTATTAGCACCCGCATTCCACAGGGGGTATCAGGGCTGCGCCCTCTGGGGATGGTTGGGGGTATCCTACCATTCGGTTCCCGCCCTGTTGATCTCTTCCCACCAGCACTCTGTCGGCTCACCAAGGCTCTGGGCCGCCGGCATGCAGGCATAGTTCCACAGTCTGTCGGAGCCTTCCTTCTTGTTGAAAACACTCCTGACGGCCACGATCACCTGCCCGTGTGGGCACTGGAAGTTGAAACCCTGCCGGTACACATTGACCCATTCATCATTATCTCCGTAGTTATAGGGACCATAGTAATAGTCACCGTACTGGCCCCACGCCACGGTCACCAGAGGCAGGAACACACAGAGAAGGACGAGGTCCATCCTGAGGATGTTCCTGGCTTAGAAATGCCCCACTGGTTTGTTAGGCTGGCCCTTTTATATCGCCTCTAACATTTGGCTTCCAGATGTTATGCTTCCAGATCCAAGTGCAATGTGTCATTGCTCAGCAAACTTCTGAGTTACAGACACGTCCAATTACTTTTAAGGTGGAATTCTGCAAGTACAGTAAGTCTTCAGGCCATAAGAGTGGGGTCTTCCCACCACCACAAACCATCTGTGATCCTTTGCTGTAGAGCTACTGTAGAGGACAAGATACACATTGTAGTACAACTGTCACAGGCATCCCACTTTTATCCTCAAGACAGCAGTTAAGTTTGAAAACTACCTTATTTGAAATTAAAGCTCTGTTTGAAGTTTTCATTTTCCATCATTAGTAACATGCAACAAAATGTGATCTCGTGTGTGTGTTCCCACCTTCTTTTCCCTAAATATGTGTGACATGATTCTGCAAGCCCCTAGAAAGAAGGGAATTGGGCAAGGTGGGGGAATTCACTGCTCCTGTTGTAAAAAATCCTTTAGACATTTTGGTTTGGTTTGGTTGGAGGGGAAGTGGAGCCCGAATGACTGAGACTCTGGCTTGGCATGGAAACAGCCCACCCTGAGAAGTAGGGCATCGGCTTCTTCCATGCAGAACTGATTTTGCTACGACTGTGTGTGAGCACCATAAAACTGTGGACTTGGCAGACGTTTTAATGTGAGGATAAAGCAGATAAGCAAGTTACAATGAGCTAAGCTTCATGTGTCTCCATAGCCTATTGAAATCTTTGAACAAGGCCCTTTAAGCTACCTTGCATTTATCATGGGCTAGAAACACGGGGCTACTGCTGAGGAACTGCTGTGCTGCAAATTCAAAACCTGGCTTGCCTCTTGGAGATGTGTTTATATGCCACATCCTCAGATAATTTCTTTATAAGGAAACCACCCTATTCAGGAGGGTGTGGAACGGTGTGCTTTACTTAACTCTGTATTTGACCTGTAGAAAACTGTGGGACTTGAGCATGTTTTAATAAATAAGACAGTCCAAAGTCAATCTAACATAGTAGATATATGCATATCTTGCCCATGCTGTGTTACCAGTGAAATGTGTGACCCTTGGAACAGCTCCAGATTCAGACCCTGTCTCTTCCAGTGAAATCACCGCAAAGGATCCAGAGACTGTTTCTTGCTGCATGTTTCTCCTCCACTCTTTTCACTAGCCCCCTTCCCCATTTGGGCCATGCGCAAAAAAAAATATGTATGAGCTTTTATTCTGTTGCTGATACTGTCAGAAAGATCTGTGACAGGTAACAGTAGACTTGCTCTTCTCTAGGGATCTCCAAACCCATCATGCCTGGTTATTGCTTTGCAGGAGCATAAGCATCCCAGGAGGTGGGTGCCTTTACTAACCAGCCCCAGAGCTCAAAAGCTGCCTTCATCCTCATTAACCAGGTGCTTTTGTGCCTTTAGCTAATGGCTTTTTTTGTAGCAGAGCCTTGTTTGACAGAACTGTAAGTGGGGGTTGAGCTCTTTGCCAGGAGCACAGTGCGGCAATATCTCAGTTGTCCATGCTCGTGGCCAGTGCAGATCCACATGAACCTGGCAGCTGAGAGTTGCTGATCTAGCTCAGTGCCTCACCTCCAGCTGTAGCAGCCCCAGATGCCTGGGAAGAGGGCTATGGAGACAGCATGGAACAGCCCTTTCCTTGGAGCTGCCCTCCTCTAGGTATTAGGTAACAGCAGGGGACACAGGTAGCCAAAGTCTAAAGAGAGAGGAAATTTAAACCCATAGTTATCCAATGAGCACCAGAGAGCAGACTTGAACTGCACGGTCTCACGAGTTTTTCAGCTAACTCAAGAGCGTATGGTTTTTCCTTCTTACTTCCTTAGACACGTAGTCAACATCTGGGAGCGCTGCACACTGCTGTATATGCCTGAGAGGCATTCTGGAAGACATTTTAGCAGGAAGCACCACATTATCATATATATATGATCCTCACCTCACATAACCCTTTATAAGCACCATTCCTGGGAAGGAAGTCCTCACATAACCCACACGAAATCAGGGGCAAGGGGGGATGAGAAGGGGGAGGAGGGCTCTGTGGAGAGCAGGGCACAAGCTCCCTTTGCCTACCTTTGACGGGTGTGAAGCTTCAAGGTGTCTGTTGACACTTCCTACATACAGTCTACCCTGCTTGATCCCAGTTTGTGGATAGGGTGGCACTTCCACGCTGCACTGTGATCAAGAAGTGGTTTGGCTGGGGGAAAAAGCTGTGCAGGGAAGATAGCGAACACGAGAGATGTGGAACTACAACTCCCTGTAGCAGTCATGGCAGTGCAGACATGTCCTGACCAGGGACTGCCTGAAAATCTACGGTTCTGTGTTTCTGGATCCAATGCTTTCTGGGAACTTTTAGTATTAGATTTCATGCTTCATTCTGATACTGAATAAAAACAGAAGAGAGCAGAATTTCTTACAGGAGGGACATGATGGTTTTTAGTCACCTTGGAGAAGGGTGGTATTTGTGAGTGGGAGGAACTGTGATTTGAAAATTCCTGTAGGGGTTAAAAAAAGAGCATAGTGTGCATACATGAATTTTGTTTCTGAGTAATGCTCGTTCGACTCTGCAGTTCACAGCTGCTTGGCTCATGGAGCAAAGCTGAGACTACATGCGACTTGTTTCACTAACATTTCACACCATTGCTCCAACCCAGATAATTCCACTGATGTTGCCAGTGCTGAGAGTTGCAATTTTAGCTGTGTTTCCATTGACTCACTGGCATGCTAACCGCTATGCCTTATTCTGTTCTGGCCAGTGAATCAAACATAGCAGTTCAAAAGCCAGTGGCTAGAAGAGCTGCAAACTAGTCTGCAGCTTGGTGACTTTGGTTGGCTTCAGCTGGAGTTTGCACTAGGAGAAAACTCAGGGATATTTAAAAATCAGTCCCTCTCTGAAATTACTTACCCTGTAATTTGACTTTAAAAACGTCAGCTGCATGCCTTTCTTGTCCAATCTTTGGAAAACCAGAACATGTCAATGAAATAGTAAATATGAGGTGCTAAGACCAACCTTTCATTATCAGTTCCTTGCTGTGGAATCTATGTTGGCTGGTAATTTTATTCCCTATCAGTTCTTAGAAATGCTGCATTTAATCCACACAAACAGGTATTTAATTTCTGTCTTGCCCAATGACGGTGGAAGAAAGTGATTATTCTTGATACCCCGCTCCCTGGCCTCAATTTGAAGTTAGCTTTGTTTTGAGGATGGCTTGGACTAGAGGAATGTCCTTTCCAACCTGAGTTATTCTGTGTTTCTCTCCTGCTGCAGATACTAGATGCAGTATTACTTAGCACTGCAGGTGCTGTTAGTGCCTTGGAGCCATTAGGAGAAATGCTGCAGTATTCTCTTACCATGCCATGTTACAGCCATGAAATGCAAAGAGATTGCAGTGCTTTGAACTAAAATCACAGGTGCAGTAGTACTATTTGAACGAATAACAGTAGCCAGCTTAATGGGGCTTATTTTAGCACCCAAGCTCTGTACTAAAATAGGAGAAAGAACAATAAAGTTTTATTTATTATTTGGCAAACACAGAGACACTAGAGCTGCAATGAGAATAGCCAGGGTTCAGACTTGGTCAGTGACAGGTACAACTAGACCTGTGTCTACAAAACTGGGCTGCATGAAAGTAGTGTCATCTGGTTTTATCGGAGTAGCCGTGCTGCTGAAGTCCCTGTGTCTGCAGAGGTCTGACTCATGGGCAACCAGTTTCTTGCCCCACTATGAGGGCAGAAGGGGCATATAAGGGTGTTATCTCACAGCACTTCATCCTTTAGATGCACAAGAGTGATTCCATCCCATATTACTCAGGTCTATAGCCAGAAGTGAAGCTTTGCATTTTGTGCTGGTGAAGGAGGCTGAGTTTGTATCCCCTGAGCCCCAAAGTCCTCTGTACACAAAACAGGTATGGCAGAAGCAGCGACAGTAGGAGGAGCAATATATGTCTGCTTCCAAGCTAATGCAACCACATCATGGCATTTCAGAGTGAGAAGAAAGTGTTTTTCATGTCGGCTCGTTGCATCTGTGAGGTTGCGCATTTTGAACACATTTTCCATATTTTGTTACACACTGTCTCAGAGTGATGCTGGCAGTTCTGATAAAGCCGAGTGGCTTGGATGAGTCAGGGAGGCTGCATGATCTGGGAGCTGTAAATTGAATTCAGTTACTGATTACTTTTCCATGCCATCTTTGCAGCATGGCTTTTTTTTTAAATAAGCTTCCTGCATTGTCAGTTTTTATAAAAGTGTGAGGATTTGGGGTGCCTTTATTATGTTTTTGAAATGAGGTTACAGAAGCCTTGGTAATGTGGAGAAGGATGAAGCTGCTAGAAAGCTGTGCTTCACAAGGGGCAAAGATATATCCTTGTCAGCTTTTTAGCTCAAAGTTATTACCTTCTTTCAGAGTAATATATATGGTGAAGGCTGGAGTTCGTTTGTCAAGGCTTCCTACTGTTAACGATATTTTTTCTAGCACCTTTCAGTTGATGTTCTCGAAGTATTTGACTAAGTTCAATCACCTTCTTGAAAAGTAGGAAAGGTTAAAACCCCCTTATTTACACAGCAGGTCCAGTGATCTGCTCAATGTCCACTGGTACCTCAGGGCTAGAAACAGATTTTAAACTCCAGCATCTAGACTGTCAGCATCAGATTCCAGCCCTGGGAAAGCACACCTTTTCCCAAGCCCTTCTTCCTGCCACTTCCCTATGGAGAAGCTGGTTCAGCTTCTACTTTGCATAGCTCTTTCTTTGTAAAAGGGAAACTACTACTTAAGATCCTGTGATATTAGAAGATATTGCAGAGCTGTTTTCTCTTTGGAAGTAGCTGTAGAAAATTCTGATACGATACCACGTGGAATATTGCTGTGGAGGAAAAAAGCGCTAGCTGCAGTGCTATTTTTCCAAGGTTATCATAAACCTTTGGATTACTTTTGTCATAGCTTCCTCCCCATACGTGTAGTATTAAATCATGGGTTAAGTAATAGAAGCAAACAGGAAATGCAAAGCTTAAGTCATAAAGTCTCTGAGGAAAGGGTAAGGAAGCTGCATTGAAACATTAGTAAAGAAACAAGTTTTCCTGGTCTGGGAAATTGGCTAGATGCCATGATAAATCTTTTCCATCTGCAAACCTGAAATCTAACATTTTGAAAATGTAGTTTTCAAGTAATTGGTGAACAACTGTTTCATAGATTGATCACTAGATCAGATTACCCGCAAAAACTGGGTACAAAAGTGACAGTCACAAACCTTTGTGACAAACTTTTTCTTGCTCATACAAAGCTTTGTGCAGGGAAGAGTTGGAGAGAGGAAAAGAGCTAAATTATGCAAGGCGAGACATCCTTATCAACTGCAGGGTTTGTGCAGACACCCTACAATGTCTACACAGAATATTCTGCCGTTGAATAACCCAGGAGCCTATTGCCATCATTACTGACTTCCACAGATCTCTCCCCAGAAATAATGTCAACTAGATTTACTAGGGGATGTTTAACCAGTTCTGATACAACCATTCCTAAAACCTGGGCATGAGGAACTGTGTAACTTGACCATTCATATACTAAGACGCCATGTACAGCTTATGAACAGAAAATGATGCATTTTTTGTTCAGGTCCACTAGTGGTGAAGAAGTTAGATGATTCCTGCTCTTCCACCTCCTGCATGGTTTAATCATAGCAATACATGCTTTTGTCAGAGCAGTGATAGAACTGCTCCTCCCCACTCTGCACATCAGGCTGTAAAAGTTGCCCTGTTCTACTAACTCTTACCATTTGTGCTAATAAATTCATTCCCTAAAGTTGTTGCAAATTACAGAGCTGTTGCAAATTACAGAGCTGTTGCAATTACAATGACTCTTCCAGGATCATTACAATGAGGAAAAGCCAATTTGATGAGTGTTGGCAATTACAGTTTCAAATGTCAGGACAGGGCATGGTACTTTTCCAATTACATGTCACTGCTAAAAGCTAGGTGTTTTTTCCCTGTACTCTGTGATAAAAAGGTCTTTTCTTATTGCTGTAGCTGCTGTTGTTGTTATCACTATTTCTTTTAGCATGTATGCTTAAAATCCGTAACAGGTCTCTAGCTACAGTCCCGAATTAAGCCTGGTCAGGCAGGGTGCAGTGCTTGAAGGTGAATCTGCCAAAAGAAAAGAAAAAAGCCTCGAGGCTACAGGAAATTCAGGTGGCATTGATTCAGGAGAGAACCAGATGCTTCAGGCTGAGTCAGTGCTGAACCTCCTCACAGATTTAGCTGGCAGCATTTTACCAGGACCTTTTCATACATGAGCTGAGTAACTGAATCCCCCTTTTCATCGAAGATCTCCTCATCTTTTTTTTTTAAATATAATAGCTTTACATTTAGTCTTTGGGCTAAATTCAAGCTTGGCTATCTCTGTGCTGTCTAGAAGTTGGTGGTTCCTACTTGATATAGCTGGAGAGCTTTCTTGGAAGAGCAGTCATCACCAGATCATCAGAGGCAGAAATGTTCTAAAACTTTATATGACTCCTTCAGAAAGAGATTTCTTCTCCAGTGGGCTCGTTGGACATTTGAGTGAAGTTGGTACTAAACCTAACGCATAAGGAGTTTTCAATAGATCTATGAAAAATTACCTTCTCCCTCTCTCAAATTGTTTTAAGTTTGGCCTCAAAATGTGTAGCTTCAGCTGATTCTTGAAGCATTGAGAAAGTCTGTTGTGATAAAAGGGATAGGAAAAATGTTGAATTCTAATGCAGAAGAAGTTAGAAAAAGCAATCAATTTTTGAGGTATTCTTCATAATCTGAGAAGAGATACAAAAGAGGTGCAAGTCCTATTTTGTTTATTTTGTAAGTCTCCCACAAAGCTTGTTTCCATGTATAGCTCAGTTACCTTTTCTTTCAGTTTAATCCATGGGAAACCTTTTAGAAAAGGCCACAGCAGCCAGCTGTAGCATTTTCAAAATCCATGGACTACTGACCCGGGGCTTAATATGGGCCACCCTTTTCCAGGTGTGTGACTGTAGCCGTCCGACTGAACAGCATTAAGAGGTCAGTCAGCTGTGATCCTTGTCATGGAAACCAGCCGTTGTGGATGGTGAGCAGGTTTCTCCTTCACAGAATTTTGGTATCATTAGAAAGTTCTCACGTGGCTTTCCTCTAGCATAGACCGTGACCTACAGATCATAACATCGCTGTGAAATGCTGGAGGGGAAAATCTGAACTAATCACTCTTAATAACTCTGCACAGACCCACGGGGTAAGTCTGAGGTCAGGGCTGAATTGATCTTTGATGTGAGAATGGCAGTAGCTGTAATTCACTTGCCGGTCATGGGAACGGGACTGAGGCAAAACCAGTTTTCTCTGAGCTAGGTGGGTAAGGGGGAGAAAGGGTGAGAATGTGACTTAGGAGTGTCTCAGTTTTATGTGCAAAGGAACCTATCTCTGCCTTATCATTCAGGCCAGTGCAAAACAAATGTTGAGTAGGAACACTCAGAGCTCATGGTGTTCTATACCAGTTTCGTACTTTCTTTGTGCAGGCTTCTTTGGGTCAAAATAAAATCTTAAGAGTTTGGAATGATTTTGCTTTAACAGTCACTAAAGCTGGGTGCTATCTGGCAGCCCATGTTATGTGGGAAATGAAAAGCGATGCTTAGTTGGTCCCTTTTGGCCATATGGTTTGTGAATTTGGATAGCTGGAGTGACAGCGTAGCCATTGAAACCCAGCTCCCGGTGCCCTCCATCTATTTGCACTCTAGTCATGAGAATGATTTCTCTTTTCTTTACTTTTTTTTGCTTTTGTGGTGCTGCAGATGGTGGGGGGAAGAAGGAGGGAGAGAGGAAGAGAAAATTTGGGGAAGAGGCTCCTGTGTCCTGTCACTGTAATTCATTGCGATCTGACCTTCTGGATTTTCAGCCCTGCTCAGCCGTCCACCACTCCTCATGTGACTGTCATGTCGCATTATTGTAATTGGCAACTGCCAGCCCCAGAGATTTGATGGTGGAAGTGAAAAAGTCCGAGAAGCTCTCTGCCAATTTAAAATTAACCCTGTCACTGCAGGACAGATTGCCCTGCTCCAGAAGTAGCTCCTTGGCATTCGCACTGAGACAATCCCATGCTCCTGCTTGTTGTAATCCAGCTCCCTTGTCTCACCCTGCTTTGTTCTCCTTGCATTCTCCCAGCTCCCAGGGCCGCTTCACCCTCCTTCCTCCCCACGTGCCACCCCTCTTTGCTGGCTGTGAGAAGTGAAGCTGCTAATGAGAGCGCTCAAGCCAACAGTCCCAGAGTCCATGTGGGTTGATGATAAAGGTGGCTTTCTGTGGCTGTGCCAAATGCGGTCTGTCTGCCCAGCCTCAGAACAGACCCTGCTGCTCTGCGCACGTCTCTCTTCTCCTTCCCCTCTGCCCAGGACTTCTCCTCCCCCTGTGCGAGCACCGCAGAGTATAAAACCACCTGGGTGCCTGCCCATTTATGCGGCCGTTCGTTCATGCTGCTGTCTAAGACTCGCCATCTTTGCTGCTGTGGATACCTCAGCCAGGTGGATGAAAGCTAGGTCAGATCTGCCTCCTCGTGCTACAAGTTCCTCACCTTTGTAAAGGGATTATAGACTTTCTCCAAGTGTGACTGGCAACTGCTGTTGTCAAGGCCCTCGTTACATGGCATTTACAAATCTTGCTTCATTATCTTGTAAGCAGGGGGTGGCTGGAGGTCATCCTTGTTGCTACTGTGTTCAGCTAATTAGGAGCAGCTCCTGCTTACCTGCTGTGCAGAGGTGACAGCACAGTGACAGCTCAAAGGAAGGTTGCCTTCCCCTGAGAAATATCTGGGGTTTCAAACAAAAAATTGGAATATGGAGAGTGCAACAATATCTGACACCCAGTCTCTATAAGTCATTGTATCTGTTCAAACAAACAGAGGACAGTCAGGTAACAAAGATCTTGATCGTCCTGCAGTTCAACTGGGTGATGAACTATTTCAGTGCATGTGACAGGCAGGTTTGACACTGCCTTGGCTCAGATACCATTCTGATAGAGTTCGCATAAAACCAAAACCATATTTGCTTCACCTGTTCTGCACCCTCCTGTATAGATACAGGGTTTTTTACTCCCAAGTTCATAAAAGCTGGTACCCCTAGTCCTTTAGGATAAGGCCATACCCTTTTTTTGCAGCAGTTCCACACTGCCATAATTAGTTCTGATCCATGATGTGCTTCCCCCCCACACCCCTTGTTGTTGCAAGCAGTTACGATGATCACTATTGCTACAAATTGCCTATTTCTTAGTTCAGCTCTCTGTGGGGCTGGGGGAGATCAGCTCCTGCTCATCACCACAAGAAGCGTAACTGAGAGCCCCTGAAATGTGATTTCAGTATCTGGTCTTTACATGCTTGAGCCATGAAGTTCCTGAGCCTGCTCTCAGCTTTCAAACATGCAGATTTGCCTTTGCACCACACAGCTTATCATGCCTTAGGCCCATCCACATGGCAGGCCATTTTTGTAAAGAGCACTCTTGTATTTTGTTGGTGTGCCTGACACCGTGCTAGATCCCAGCAGTAACTGTGTTCACCAAGAAGCAGGAAAATGCCTACATAGCTATTACTGCGTTTAGCTTTTCTAATCACACCAGATTCTGATGGCTTGTCAATTACATCCACAGAATAATGCATCCTTTCCTTTTCTTTGTGCTATGCTCTGGGTTATTTTATTGCATTGAGAGCTCCAACAACTTTATTAGGGCAGCAGACTTCCCCGTTTCTCTTCTCTCCTTTAGCGTATGTACAGCCACTGCTCATCATCAGAGAACACCGTGGGTCTGTGGAAGAGTAGCCTTGAGAGTGCGTAACCTTGGTGTTATCATTTGCTTTATATGGATAAATAAAGAGAAAATAGTTGCCAGTAAATGTAAAGATAGACATGGAAAGAATGAAGAAGAATCAGCAGAACTCTAAAAAAAATCTCTGGAAACAAAGTTATGTGTTTGGGTTGTTCATGAGGTGAGGCATTAGAAAAGCAGGCATGACAGGCACTAGTGGAATAGTTTGTGCTTGTATTTTGTGACTGCCTTCAAGGGAATATGGCACAATTAGGAGAAATTTCTGCTCATGACTTAAATGCCTGGCTAAATTTTACGTCTACGCAGCGCAATGCAAAGTGTCAGCACTCATTGGTTCTGGAGCTCGTGATTTAAGCTAGCTAGAAACGTGTGTGGATAAGTCTTGCACTACTAGGTTAAGCTGCCTCTGTAGCCATACCCAGTGATGCTTTCTGGTGAAGCATGAAAAATGGAAGGGTTTGTCTTCAGTAGCTATCAAATACTTGGCACCAGCTGAAGGAAATAAGGGCCAGAAGTCACTGCTCTATTAACCATGGGCAGCAACACCTCACCTTCCTCATGCTGCAATGGGCACAGTGTAGTTCAGGTTGGAAGGCAACTCTGGAAGTTTCTGGTTCAACCTCTTGTTCAAATCAGGGTTGGCTGAAGATATGACCAGGTTGCTCACAGCTTTATCCAGTCTTGAAAACCTCCAAGGATGGAGAATGCACAACCTCTCATTTTTCCACCTGCAAAGAGAAAGTATAAGTTACAGTGCGTGGCAATGTAATGTCTTTGTGACCAGAGGAACTTGGTAACAGAATCAAAGCTGCTATTATTCTGCTACTTGTGCACTCCTCTGCTCTGTAGCTGTCTTTATCACTATCCCCTTCCAAGTGTTATATTGAAAACGGTATATTTTTCACTTTAGGAGGCACGTCCTGCCTCTGTGACCTTAGAATATTTAGCAGCATGGATGCAGATCCATGCCACACATGCAGTGAAAGTCAAAGACTGTTTCTCAGCCTATAGTAGAAACATTTGCCAGCTCTCACCTGGTTATGTTTATGAAGGATGTAAAACCCAGCAGCTAAAAAGAGTGCATCAATGTTCTTTCATGTTAGCAATGGGTTAGACCAATTGCCTGGGGAACTATCATTGTCCGTAGCCCAGTAGTGCTGCAACTCTCCAGATGCCCTGGCAACCTTGCACCCAATAAAAGAACTGTGCTAATTGCTTGAAACCCTTTTTATATCTTCCTTCCAACAATATTTTTGTGTATTTAAACCTAAGCTTCAGAATATCAGCAGTTCAGCAGGAGGTGCTGGTTTAGTAAATCCTGGAGTCCTGGGTTAATAAATCCTGACAACACTGGGTTTAGTCACAGCTCAAGCTGGCTCTGCCACCAGACTGTTCTGTATCCTTTAGCAAATTACTTTGCCTCTTCATGTTCCTGTTTGGCCTTCTGCTCATTTTTGGTCTTTCTGACCCGATGCTGTAAGCTCAGTTGTTAAGTTACTGTCTCTTACTATGGATTTGACGATTGATGTCTTGCAACCCCAAGCAAATGCCCATATTCCCCAGCTATTAACTATTTGTTTCTTGCTTCTTGCTCTCTGTATTTCTACAGGAAAACTCACAAGAATCTCTGTCTTGTCCTATTGTGGAAGAAGATGGGGAAAAAAGCTTCCAACTATTCAGCAGAAAATGAAAAATTGTTTCTTACCCAGCAGTTATAATAACTACTATGAGCCTGTCTCTCTAGATAAATGATTTCCTGACATTAAACAAATTTGACATTTACAGCTGCTTTTATTTCTTCCAAGAGCCTTGTCTCTTTTTTCCCACTTAAAGTGCTGTTGTACTCTGAAAATTGTTGTTAATATTGGCACCGTGGGGGCTCCATATTTCTTATGTCAAATTTACTCAGAGCACAAACATGTGGATTGACAGCGAGAAACTCCTGGCTTTTGTGGCCCCTGGGTTATGCTGGAAAAGGCCTTTGCTAACTCATAACCCTGCAAACCCGGATCTCAGAGTCTGCCTGAACTGTGCAGAAGTGATGGAGGGCGATGAAGGAGAGCATGGTGCACAGCACCGAGAATAGGCTGTGCAGGAAAAGCAGAGACAGCAGGCTTCTCTCCCTTGTCCTGCGCTTGCTGCTACGGAGGATTTATGATGTAAGAGGCTTTGCCGTGAGTTGAATATGAATAGCACTTCTCCCGGACTGTAGTACAATCAGCATTTTTGCTGCATTGGCTTCATTGCTTTGCTTCAGTACTCCAGTGAGCTGACTGGCAAAGTCCAAAGCTGCATGCTAAGATCCCCGCAGCACTGCAGGCAAAATAACGCCCAAGCTGCTGGAATAAGGAAATAATATACCTTGTAAGTGCCCTTCACTTAGGCAGACATTCCTTGGGGAACTGCGAAAAACCTGGAGAGGGTGTTGCCAAACATTCCTTCTTCGCTGTCATCCACTGCAGAGAAAATAATTTGCATATAGTTACTGCTCTGCAAATTGCCTGATACAATCTCTGCCCTCCGCAGCAGAGAATTGCTGGCTGGCTTCAAACACAACAGACAGATCCAGATTCCCGTAAACATGAGGCTGGGATGATGGGATCGCTTATCGTTTCACCAAGATGAAACCCAATTAGAAAAAGCAATTTCATTGCAGTATATACATGTCTTACCAGCTTACTCTATCCATTGTTGTCTCTTGCTTACAGTCTAAATATGAGACTCTCTAGTAAGGATCATTAGGTGTTCACAGTGCTGAACACAATGGGATCCTGATCTTCCTTCATCAATCACTATCACGATCACATCAGCATTTATTTGTTTACTCTGTTCTTTCAGTAGGAAGCTCTGCTGGGAACCATAGTGGTAATAAGGATAGAGCACTGCTTTTCTCAGCCATGCCTCCTTTAAAGAATATAAATGGCTTAGCTCTTTGTGGCACCCAAAATGACATTTTTCCACAGATACCAGTGATTATTTTCTGAGTTGGCTTTTCTCTTTTATGTCTATCTGATGCTTTTCTACCCTGTAATATTTTATAGCTTTCTAGCCTTTCCATTTAAGGATCTTGAGGCATTTATAACTATGAGGTACAGAAATATCTATTTTACAGACGTGGGAAACTGAGGAAAAGCATAGTAAGGTTTACTCGTCATCAAGGTCACGCACTGAGTTTATAGCAAAACTGGCAATTAAAAAAAACAGGTCACCACCGTTTCTTCCCCTGTTTTTAGTCATTCCCTTCCTTTGTGCCTCATCTCCCTCCTGTCTTCTTTTCCCTCTACCATTTTGCCACTGTCTTATCCTCTCTTTCAGCAGGTCTTATCTTTAGAAGTAGGGTTTGTTTTCCAGATTTGTGAATCTGGATCTGATCCCCAACCACTCCTTTCATGTATGCATATGCCATACAGCACTCACACACTGCCAGTCCTGCTTCTCTTTTACATGCTAACAGCCAGGAATTTCCACAGCAAACTCCCAGCTATTTCAGGGACCTTGGACACTGGCAGTAATTATTCTCATCTCTCCTGCTTTTTTCCTGTGGCCCATTGTAGTGCTGGCATTTAACTTTGTGTTATAGGCCATTAGTATTTTGCTTTGTAAATAGGTCATTCTGAAATGTTGTGGAAACTGCAGTGTGTGTAGACTTGGAGAACAGCGTTCCCTGGGCCCTTCTGGACTTGGTATCTGTCGTGACTGTCTGCAGTAGTATATGGGGATGAGGGCCATCTTTTCCCAGCCTGTATTTCAACAGAGATTCCTAATACAAATTTTCTTTCTGTTATTTCCACATTGAAAAAAAAAAAAAACCAAATGCTTCCTGGATTAAATCTTCAGTGTGTGCCCTGCAGTGCACCCCAAAAAGACAATCATCTATGTACGATACAGCTGGATAAAGGGAAGTGTTTAAGGTTTGAGAGGGTTATTTGGGTTGGGTTTTTTTACCCTTCCCAAAAAATAACATAAATTCTGCACGTGGTTATTTAAAAAATCTCTGGGCAATGTACTCTGTGAAGTAAGAATAGCCAATTCAAAATTCTCATTTCTATTGATGTGGGCATTCTTTGTATTTTAGGCACTGTGTAAATGCCTTTTCTGGATAGATTTGTGATCTTGTTTTTAATACATTGAAACAAGGGGCAGCTGCTAAGGAGGAGGGGAGGCTCTTTGCCAATGTAAGGACACCAGGGAAGCTGTCTGCCAATTTCAGCAAGAGAAGAACAATTTCTTTTCCTTTCCACTCCTCTACTCTTTTCCAGTGCTTCCACTCCTTCACATTCTCTCCTGGATAGAAGCAGGAGTTCAGTCTCCAAACTGAATCAATTCTTGCTCCCTTCACTAAGGCTGTCAGCAGGGCAGAATTATGTGTCATGACAGTGTTTTTGTGTTGTGGGTAGCTCTTCTCTATGCACTGGTTGATATAAGCCCCTTTCCTCTTTAGCCTACTCAATGCAACATGCACACTGCAGATCACTAAGGCTGACATTATTTGGCTGTACATATATTCCCTGAAATGACTTCAACCCCTGTCTCTCTTAAAAGCACTGGAGGATCTCTGAAACCATGTCTGAGTGTGCTCAGAGGAAAAATTCTTGATTTTAAAGATTTATTTTTCTTCTCACTTGTTGTACATCACCAGTTATCTGTATGAACAAGGCAAGGCAAAACAGCCATAAGAAAGAGGCCCCATGCTGATAAGCTGGTTACCACCTGACCTGACTTTGCAGCATGTTCCAATTAGCTCTACCCAAGAAGGCATCAGTGACTGGAGTAATAACATGGATGGGAGATTCTCAAGGGATCAGCCAGTAGCAAGTGGATCAGCGGCCTCATGTTAGATGCTCCAGTACTGGTGGAAATGGTAGTTTTCAGGTGAGACACAAAATGACCTCCCTGCTATGCTATTTTCCACAAGAGTAGAGGCTGTCGCAGCCTTATGCTAAACCCGCGATTACTCATCCATACATGTCTGTGCCACGTCTTACTAGATGCTAGTTACATTCTGCCTTACTCAGAACTTTCCAAGCACTCTTCATTTGCAAAAGCAATCCTCCCTACTTTCTGCCCTGGACTGCTGCTAAATAAGTAGATGTGTTACTGTGTTGGGGGGAAATCTGCCCTGTATGTAGAGCAGAAAGTATACTGGAAATGGCCAATGTCAGCTATGCTAATTGGTGGAATGATGAAACTTGTCCCAGTTGCTTAAATGATGTCATTCATGTGTATTAAACTATAGTCTAATGGTGGAGTATTAATCTGGAGAGAGGAACTTCTCATCAGGTTGGAAATCCATGTACGGTCGGCGAAACAGCATCTAAAGTTGGCCTCTTGTTCCCCCTTAAAGTTTTAAGTGCACTTCAGCTTTTGAAGCTAAACCACTCTGCTGGAGGACTGCCCAGTCTTGCTTTGGCTTGCCTCTTTCTCTGGATTCCCGCCACATAAGAGATGTTAGCTACTTCGGTTGTGTTTTAGAAACATGGAAAATGTGGCTCATGTAAGCTTATGTTAATGGATTGCTGGACTTTTCAGGCTGATCTTGTCTTTTGCATTCTGCATTTCATGCTCAAGAAGGCGATTTATTTTTCCCCTTGTCTAAACCTCGCCCCTGTTTGTTTGCAAAGAGAACTCTTTCGCAGAGTTGGCAGGATTTGCCAAGAGTAGGAAGGGAAAGGGGCTTGCCATGTAGACATGATGTTTTCTGTACCTTGCTGGAGCTTTGCAGCAGGATCTTGTTTCACTGCTCTCTGATGTCCTCTTTTGCTGTACTTTTGACTGATGTCTGTTAATGCTTAATCACCAGTCAGCAATGCTCGAGCTATCTCATGGCTTGTTGAGTTCCACTGACTCTCACCATGCAACCCACAGCAGCCTTGGTTTTGTAAGATCAGAGTGAGATGAAAGTTGTCTAACAGAAGCATTTCTTACAGGAGCTTTTGAACACACAGCCACCACAACTCTTATCCCATTGTAGGTAAAGATATACTCATGAGGTAACAGGTGTGCAAAAAGCTATTTATTTAGTAAAATACCATATATATTTATATATCCCTCCCTATATATATATATCCCCCTCCCTATATATATATATATCTCCCTTCAAAACTAGGGACTGTCAGTGATTATCTGCAGTGCAGATACTAAAGTGGACCATTTTGATGTGAGGCCCTTGGGCATATGGCAAGTTTCTCTCCATACTACAAGGCACGGGCTCCCCTGGGCCCTAAGGCTTGCCTGCATAAGTATGGTTATGCTAAGGTAATGTGTGGCTTCACTGTTTCATTTCTCCCCTCCTTTCTTCAGGTGTGAGTTCCTGCCAAAGGTATGGCCATATCATCTTGGCATCAGACTGGCTCCAGGGAAAGAGGGTTGGCTTGAGAGCTACAGAGCTGGTTTGTGAGACAGTTCGTTTTTTGTTTGGCCTTTGCATACTTTAAGTGCTTCAGCCATTTCTTGTTTGTAGGGCAGTGGCAAACTTCTCAAGAGGATGTTAAGATGTGAACACGGGGAAGAGTGGTGAAGTGCGCAGCTCCTATCCCGCGCTGTGGCCCTAATTGTTCTGAGGAATTACACACTTTGTCAAGTCCCGTTTGTAGTTCCTCTCTTGATTCAGCCTATTTTCCACCAGAGGGAAGGGAAGGTGAACTGCTTAATTTGCATAGCTCTTGGAGGCAAAAATTTTCAGAAAAATTAGGGCCTTGACATGGTGGTTTTATATGCGTGTGGATGTCTTGCCAGTCCATGGTCATACCACAGAGATAGCATTACCTGAATGGGTAGGTAAGGCCTATGTGCACAGAGTGTATGAAGTGCTTTTGGTTTCTGATGAGATGAAATGCCCTTAAAATAAACCTTGGCCCCACAGAAATCAAGAGCAAAGCTCCCAGTGACATCTGTGGGGCCAAAGTATTACAAAACTTGACCTTCTAGAAATGGCTGAAGTCTAGATGGGCCAGATTTTTCTGAGCTGCTAATAGGCTGCTATAAAGAAAGTTCTTTTTTCTTAGCTTAGTTTGCTGTGAAAATACATTTTGCTTTAGAAACGGTCTTCCCGTGGTGACCAGGTCAAGAGGGGATCATAACCACACACTTGATAAGGGATTCTACAGCTATATGGGATGAGGCCATAACACTCTTCTTTGGGCAGTGTGGGGTCTCATGGAAAAATCCTAAAGCACCCGTCTGAAAAGACTAGGTAGAAACCCAATTCCAGATCTTTGATTCAGCTACCCTGCTGGTTTTTCAGGGTTCAAATTTCAAGCCTGAACTGGGATCCAAATAGAGGCAAATGGTCATTTTCTCCTTATAGAAGACCTGAAATTGCAGGCTGGCATTTCCCTGACCTCTAAGTTGTTCCCACTACTGTGTTTTGTGGCATCAGCCTGTCTCACCAGCAGCATTAGCTCAAAGGAGACCCAGAGGCCTCCCTGTCAATGACAAAGGAGCTGTGCTTTCTTCCCCGACGCATCATTCCTGCCCACAGCCAAGCTCTGAGATAAAGTTGGCCTAGGAGGATTGCTCAGACGTGCAGGTCATGGGGAGGCCAAAGCATGTAACCTTGGAGTGAGTCAGCCTCAGTACCTCTGTGAGACTGACATTTGAAGATGAAGAGAGAGAGAGAAGGAAAGAGAGGCCATGAGTGCTGGTGTCGGTACACTTGTGTGTGTACACGTGTGAGCGAATCTGTGGGTAAGAAGCTGAAAGCAGAACTTCTGCTGTGCTTGGCAGGCAACAGGGGTAGCTGGACTGGCCCTGAGGGTGGGAGAAAGGGTAAGGGCAACTTCAGACCTGGAAAGTGCCATCATGGGGACTGGATTGGATTGACACCATGCCATTCCATTGACTTCTGTGCCATGCAGCCATGGTGACCGCAGCCATATTTAACCCAAGGTTTTCCTCTTCCTCCAGGGGAGGAGAGGGGCCAGAAAAGAACCGCATACGTTAGCCAGCTTCGGAGCTGTGCTATAGCTGTTGTTCGCTCGGGGGCCTCTGAACTGAGTTTCTCACTGCAGTATGACCAGCGGGTGTTTGATACCCACTGCACAGGGCTGCATGGGATTTGCTTGTGTGAGTGAGGGGAAATGGTTCACTCCATGCCAGGCAGGGTAGCACCAACAGGAATTAGAGGAAAACTTGTGCATAAGAAGGAGGTGGAACTAAAACTAGCAGCCTAAAGCCAAAAAAGTGTATTTCTTAGGAATTACATTACTAGCGGTTAACAGCAGGATCAGCATGAGTAATACAGACAAAGGGCAGTAATAGGACAGTTTCTGCTACAAATTTCCCTGTAGCTGTTGCTCGGATCAAAATAGACCTTCAGCATTCATTCCTGGAACAATAAGATGGAGGCCTGCCTCTCCTCTTGATTATAGCAGTATGAATCAGGAATGAATCTGTTGAAGTCAGTGCAGTTGTCCTGACATAGTGAAATGGAGGATGAAGACACATAAATCCATCAGCCAGGAAAAGGACAGCCCTGAAGATGTAAGGATATGGTGAAATGACTGGCGCTAGAGGCAGTAAGAGTGCAATTTCTTCCCACAGCACTATTCAGCCAACCTTGACCTTTAGGGAGAATTACTATGGGAGGACTGCTCTGCCCCCGTATTCGTTTTTGCTCCTGGCTGCTATGCACCATCAGGCAGCAGAAGGGCTGGTGTGAAGTGCCTGGCATCAGGGTACCCAGCAAGGCACCCGGCTCTTGTCCCGGCATGGGCTAAAGGGTACCTGTGGCAGCGTGAATAGCTCTGAAGGAGCAGTCAGCAGCAGGGACTGGTGAAGCCCTTTCCTTGAGGATGGGCAAAGACTTGCAGGGATTTGTACTGTTCAGTCTCATTGTTTGCTCCTGTTTCTCTCAGTGCTGGATAACTGGCTGCTGAAGCTGAGGTTATTTCTAACCTCTTGGGCAAAATCTTACTTCCACTTTCTAGCCGGTCACATTGGTGCTTTCTTTTCCCACTGTTGCGCGTGGCAAGGCTGGCTGGACAGTGCAGCCCAGAGCAGACCTACGAGTCCACAGAGCACCCAGGAGTGAGCCCGGGACAGCAAACACAGCTGGTTCTGCTTCTGTGTGCAACATGTTATGCCTACTGCAAGGAAGGGGCTTGGGATGCTTGTAGGATCTTTTTGATACAGATGACAAAGATGATATCTTCTCCTTCACAAATACACACTGACCTAGGCTGTAGCTTTGCCTAATTCCCTGGGAGCCCAGACCTTGGTGGGAACCTGTTGGCACTGTGGTGTTGTGCCTCTCCACGACACTGATTAGCCTTCATTGGCCTAGTTGTCCACTGACTCTGGCCTCCTATCAACAGCTTCAGGGAGACTTGGATGTAATGTGTCCCCTTTTATTCCACTGCCTGTAGGAAGAGTTGGTGATGGGGCTTGGAGGACAGGCAAAGATATGAAATTCCTACTTGCTCTCCATTTCCAGTCTCCACTTCCTCCTCTTACCAGATTAGGAGATGTCTGTATTTCAGCTATATTTTTCGAGCTTTAATGGAGAATGTCTGCTAGTATTTTCTGGTTGACTGCATTCATTTTAGAGATCAATCTTATAATTTTGTCATTCATTGTGGCCTTTTGTTCCCTCTAGTGGTGGCTGGGCTCTCTGTAAGCCATAGCTACATAGGGAGTTTGTTTTAGGTCTGAGCCTACTTTCAAGATCTAATTTACCCTCAATCTGTATTGTTCACCACAGGTATTCACTGAGAGGGCTAGGAGACATTTAATCCAAGCTCTGGAGTTTGGGTATAGTCCTTCCACAGGCCTGAACTTCACACGACCTGGTGTGTCAAGCACCAGCCCACCAGCAGGTGTCCCAGAAGCCCATTGGTTTCTCACCACAGTAGGCACAGGATCTCTCATACCTGGACTTGGATCTCCTGAAGGCCAGTGTGGATGCTGTGCCACAAGCAGGATCCAGCCAAACTAAAAGCACAGTGTACAGAAGGAAAGCGTGCGGATTGTGGGACTGAGTGTGCTTGAGCCACGATCTTCACCTCCCCGCATGGATACGCTGCTCCCAGGGGCTGAGGAGCCTGCTGTTGCCTTGGTGACTGGAGCCGGCTCTATTAGCACAACCAGGAGAGCCTAATCCAGTATAGTCCAGAGGATTAAGAACGAGTCCCTGCAGCGCAGCAGGAGAAGGGGTGATTTCAAGGATGACGTGAGGCAGAGATCATATTTTGTGTCATGTTTAGCCAAATCAAGAGTACTGGATTGAGATGGTTGGCTGCTTATCATTCCCCCACGCTGCAAAGAGAGCATTATTTATTTTATATTCCAGAAGCCCTTTGTCTTTGAAAGGGACAAGAACTTCACTGGGGACTACCAGTTCTCTATTAGCAGTACTGTCAACAGACAGTAGTTTCTCCAGCTTTTGCAATGGAAATTAAACCTCTGTCTAAAGGAAAAGCAGTAATAATGTTGTATTAGTCCCAGACAAAAGCACAGGAGTATGTGCTAGCACCATCTAGCCAGCATCCCCATCACTGCATCACCAGCTACGTCTTTGTCCCTTTTTTTCCATCTTCAGCTCGATGCAAGTAGTTGTCCTCTATTTTCAGCTACAAGTCCTATTTATGGCCTTGTGTCCTTTGTCCTCTGGCATTATTGCGCATCCTCCCCCACTCCCCATCATCTTTCAGGGAGAGGCTGCAAACCCGCAGGCAAAGCCGTCGACTATGTCCCAGTACTTGGGAGTGAAGAGGAAGGGAGATATCCCAAACTTCAGACCCTCTGACAAGGGTGAAACCGGAATATTCCTGCACTCTGCTTACAGTAAGTGCCTGAAACGTTGTGAAAATGGCTACAGGGCACACACTGAAGCAGCCCCTGGGGAAGCTCTAGCTTGACACAAGGCACAGTCCATCAGCCCTAAGAGCAGGGAGCTCTGAAGTCACCTTTGCCACCTCCAGGTGGGGTAGTCCCAGGCATGGATCAGCTGGACCCAACTGTCTCATTTCAAGACCAAGTGTCCAAAGCAGCGGGGGAAGGGCCAGAAGAGCAGCAATTAATCACCTGAGGCAGGTAATCACCCTATGGTGATTACCTAGGCAGTGCTGTGGGGCCAGCCATCGTTGCACGCCACGTAAGCAGTACCCTGTTCCGTGCCGTGGAGGCTGTCCTGGCAGCCCACTCGTGTCTTGAAGCTTGCACGGCTCCTGAGCTCATCTCCTCGCCTCCTTTTTCGGGGTGTGCGCTGCCTGGGCAGTGACATGGAGGTAGTACAGCAGTGTGTGAGTGAGGGCAGGATATTCCTGCAAGCCCTTGGTCCTCATCCCCAGTGTGAAGGTCGCTGGCTCCTGGGTAAATTTCCATCAGATGCGGCACTCTCCTGTTGCGACTCAGCATTTCTGACACCCCACTGCAGCTTCTCTTTCTCATTTGATCATTTTCTTGGTAAGGGGAACTAACAGCCGTTACTAGAGTGATTTGGCCGCTATCCAACAGTGTGTATATTACTCACACATTTCCCTGCTAGCAAAAGGCTTTTCTTTTTTCACTGTCTGGTTGCAGCCTCTTCCTATCTTCATCATTAGATAGCTCAGAAGGTCAGTGCTAAAAGAGAAATCTCGGAGGCTTTTTTTACAACCCAGAGTAAGGGAGTGCCGGGGGGGGAGGGGAAGGGTGAGAGGGAAGGAGGGTATGCCCAACTGATTTGATTCTTCACTAGGATTGTCTCTGATACAGCTGAAAACACGATCCTGGAAAATGGGATATTTATAGAAACTGTACTGCCCCTGTTGGGTAAATCTCAAGGTCGTCTGATGATCACTGCAAAAGGAATGGCCAGATACTGCTGCTGTTGAATGTAAGACCTTCAGTTCAGCACTGAAATCTGCATACAAAATGGGATCCTACTCCCTCTCCCTAACAACCATCTCTCCTGAAACTGCATTAAGGAAATACACAGCCCAGCAGTGAGGCTGCTCAAAATGCCTGCATGGCTTTTCTTTTTTTTTTTAAATTGTGAGAACATTAAGCTATTAACTCTAATTCCCTCAGAGGTAGAGGTCCGCAATTCATTTCACATATAGGGCATCTCAGGAGTTTGCCTGAACAAGCGAAGGACCAAGTGCTGGCCTGAAGCCAGTTCTTTCATTTTCAAGCCCTTCCCATCCCTTGAGGAAATTCTGCATGGAAGTGCCAGATGCCAGAGTCCCCAGAGAGAAAAGAGGAGCAGAGGACTCGTGTTTTCACTATATCTGTTATATTCCTGCACAAAGACAAGTCCTGACCTCATTGTCAGGTGAACACAATCCTTCTGCTGCCCTTACACCCCCAAAAGTACTAGCTGTCAAAGAAATCTGTGGTAACAGGGAAAGGTGAGAGCAAGGTGATGACCGCAGCTATTTCACTCTGGCCCAAACAACTGCCCAGGTCTAAAGAGTGAGGGGTCTCCACTGGAGAGAGTGGAGTCAAGAAGGCACTGTCCCGAGGCAGCTACCCACTTCTGAAAGTTTAAAACGCTCTCCCTTTCCAAAACATTAAAGGCAAACTAAATGTGACCTCTAGACAACCTTCCTGAATTGCCTTTCCTGAGCACAGAGCAACATCTTCCCTAATATTTTCTGTTTCTGACATATCTTTTCTCCAGCGCAGGTGCTTGCAAGAGCCTTTAAGTTTTGTGTACAGGGTTAATAGGGTAAATTAGGGTAATTATTCATGTTTTCAAACATTTATTGTGCTGTGAACCAAAATACTTGATTGCAGTGACAGTATTGTAGCGAACACAATGCAAAGCAGAAATAAAAGCCAAAAAAAAGACTGTACCACAGTGGTCTGCAACAAATGTGAGAACAATCGTGTGGCAACTGCAACAAGGAGCATGCAAAGCATACAGCAAAGGTGAATGCTCACAGGATTACACTGCATGAAGGGTACATTCTTGCTGTTGCATGACCTTGGGTCAGATTAAGCTAAGTCAAGCAAATACAAGTGTGCCAAGCTGTACTGGAGCGTGTCCTTTGAAAAGGTGTGCTCACTCAGGTGAGGCTGTAGGACTTCTGCAGTCACCTCCCAGGTCCTCAGTCCTGCAGTACCCTGGGGATAGATTTTCTTCTGGGTAGCTGGAAACTGGTCTGGTTGTCTCCATAGAAATACTAGAAATATTGCCTGCCCATCAGACTGCATTGCAGGTGGATTTAAACCTGGTATATACTGCCTTACTGAGGGGTTGTTTCTGATGTAGAAGTAGTGAGTAGGTAGCCAACCAAGAATATGCAGCCCAAGGGAAGTTATGGAAAAGCACTGGAAGACTAGCAGTTTTGAACACAGTGGCTAACAACCTGAGCCTGAGCCAAGTTGAATGGCTCATTAAACTCAGGTGATAGGTTTTTGTGGGTCAAGGGGAAATGGATAAGGAAAAATGCTGTGGAAAAGCTTAACTTAATGCTGCAGGTGAAGGTGAACACTGAGTATGAACATGCAGTGCTGCACAAAAAGGTGTACAATTACAAAAGAGAGATATAGGGCAAGACAGTCCAAAGCATTTGACCTCTAAATTCCCAGACCGAACTGCCCTGCTCTGGGAAGGAAAAATTATATATAGTTTTAAAGGTGGATCCTATGGGAAAAGCAGTGGTTTCTTGCCTCTCTGAAGAGTAGAGGCCGTAGTGGGTATGAATTCCTACCCTAGAGTGGTCCGTCGTGCTAGGACTTGTGTGAAATTGAATCCACTCTAGAGGATTCATACCAGAAAGACTGCAGCTAATACAGATGACATTCTCAAGGATTAGAAAAATGATTTTTCATGGGCCAGATTACTTTAGAGACATTGGCACTATCATATCAAGGTGAATCCTATTATCCATCCAGGAGTGCACATGACAAATATGAGAGCACCACTGGGGTATGAAATGTAGAGGCAGCTTACTTACATGGGAGGAGATGGTTAAATGCATCAGTGGGAGAGAAGCCTCTAAGTCCACGGCTTATCTTGTTAAACTTTAAAAGTTTAGGACAGAGATTGTCTCTGTCTTTTGTTCAGCGTTGTTTTAGCCATATTTTGGAGAATTTAGGGTTGGCTTTTACTTAAAGAGGCCAGGCTCAAAGAGGCAAATGGTGCGTGAAACATCCAAAATACAGCTCCCTGTAGGAACTCTACACTAGTTCTTGATAGATGTTTTAACTTTTCATTTGAATGTGCTCAAAAGGGAAATCCGTTGCCCTGATCTGCCGGCTACCTTGATGGTTAATACACTGCTGAGGCACTAGGTGTCTTCAGGTGGCCTCACAGAGGTGTCTGGTAAACAAGAAAGACAAAGCTGTAGCTCAAACATTGTGGAGGCCTTTGTCTGCTCTTTTTTCTCTTATTTATTAACACTTCTTGTTGAAGAAGAACTGTAGCATAATCATTATTATGCTCATGCCCCAACCCATGTAATCGAGGCATGAGCAAAATTATCTTCTTAGGTCTTGTCCTTTGTGTGTAGCACCAACTCCATATTCACTCTCTCCTGCTGGATGTGGGAGCAAGAATAAGTCCATACGTTTTTAACACTGGGACAACCATCCCCAACAGTGCAGAATGCTAAAGGGGCCCTACGGAGAGTGTACAGGTTAGGGCCACGCCATGAAAGAGGGATGTAATCTATTCATTCACTCCCTCTAACACTGTTTTGTGCCTTTTAAATTCTACAAAGTCACAAGAGGCTCTTCCTGCTATGCACATTTTTGAAAGACCTCCAAGCAGAATGACCTCCTTCTCTGTTCCCTTGGTGAGAGGACACCCTTGTGCCTACAGTGACACGAAGCAAATAATAGCATCTGCTAGTCCAGGGGGCATCTTTCAGCAGTGGAAGCTTACAGGTTTTGCCTGGTATTTTCCCTCTTCCTAAAGCGCATGTTAATGATTTTGACCTTTCTAGTAATTTGATTCCAAAAACAGTGTTGCAGCAGCTGAGCACTAAGCTGTCATTTTGAAGAGAAGATTATTATCGCTCTGAAATCAAAGCAAAGGGCTGCTTGTTCAAGCCTGTGTGGAGATCCCCTCATGTATGGAGATCCTCCTCTCTCAACTCTCTGTGTCCTCAGCTCTGGGCCTGCTGTCAAGAAGTTTCAGTCTAGTTGGCCAATGTAAGGATAAATCTGCTGCCAATTCTTTGCATTGGTGTAGTATAAAAAAGCTCTAGGAGAGCCATACTGGTTGAATATTTTGGGGTGATACCAAAGGAATCCTTGTAGACAGGTACCTAGGATAGGTGTTTCCTATTCCTAACAATGTTTCACATTGTGCGTGAACACATTTGTTCGTGGTGTGCAATAGTTGAAAGGAGATTTGGGCTATTTGCAGATAGACCAGAAAGTGCTCACTGCTTGCCTTAAGCAAAAGCTGGCTCATGTGAAAGGTCTCCTTCCAGATCTGTGTTCCCTTGGCTCCTCCCACAGTGTGAATAATCCCTAACATTTCTGTGACTCAGTGAATTTGCGATGGAAATCACGGCAATATTTTCAGAGTCCCAGTCTAATACCTGAGCCCCGACAGGATTCTTGCCCCCACATCTCTGGCATTTTGCATAGTTATGTAATGCCTCTTACTCACAGCACCGAAATCAGGAGTATGTCCGTGTAGTGAGGAACTAGCGAAATTTGGAGTAAAATCCAAACCTCCCTTTTGTTCAGTCTTGAAAATCTTTTCATTCATGTTTGAGTTTGCAACTTTTTTTTATGTGATTTGCAGATAGTTTGCTCTATTGGCGAGAACAATAAGGTCACAGCTTTATTTTTAACCTCTTGCTTTTGCATTGCAAAATTCAAGTTACTGTGTAGAAGGAAAGTCCGATTAGCTGCTTCATGAGACTAACGTGAGCATCTGCCTTCAGCTTGACTGTTTCATCCCCTCTTCTCCCGGTCCCCTTGCTCCTGTTTCCTAAATGCTTATTAAGAACAGCGATTGGAAGAGCAGGTGTGTAAAAAAGAAAAAGAAGTAATCTCATCCACACAAACCCCTAAGCCCATGGCCGTATTTCTTGTATCAACTGAGTAGAAAGCTGCTGTCGTCAGAAAACTGTTAATAAGAATCATTTGGGAGGCTCACTGCTCAGTGCAGAGCAATGTCTGTTCTCAGTGCAGTTTCTGGTTGCTCCTCTATGGAAAGTGTCCTTCCTGCTGCGCATGGCAGAGGTGGTTCTCCCAGGTTAGATGGAGCATTCACAGCCACGTGCAGAGGCCAAAGAGCCTTGTCATGGGGCAGGTACACTGGGGAATGGTTACAAGAGGACTATTCAGATATTTTTGTGTCGTATTCAGAGAGGGGATTTTACCTGGCTAACTGAAAGGTAGGGGTAAACCACTTTGCAGTGAGTTCACATATATGAATGCAAATAGGATTTGAAAGTGGTAGGCGTGCAGGTCTTGCATGTCTGCACCATCTGCATTCTCTGGGCCATAATCACCTTTTCTGAGAGGCTGTATCAGCTGCTACTGCTGTCTGTAATAATCATAGTAGTGCTGACCGCACTGTTCATATATTCATACAACTGTGGTCTCCCATAGCAAAAGCTGCCTCCCTTAAGGCTACAGACTTGAAAGCAGACCCACCTGCAGACTGCCATGCCAGCAGCTCTAGAGCAGGCAGAGAAGCCAGGGCCAGAAAAGCAGTCATGCATTGCAAAGCCACTGTCAGGCTCTGTTTCACAGGTAAAGAAACTGAGACAGATGGAGGGCAAGTGAATTGCTCAAAGTGGTATGAGTAATATCACTGGCAATGCCCAGTCTTGAAAATAAGCCTGGCTTAGGCCAGGTTCTGTGCAACATGTAGTAAATTGGACTGCAACATCCCTGGGCTCCCTGCTCTTGCTGCAGAGAGACTCACTGCAGATGGCTGGTGCAGCTGGCACTGTGGTTGCACGACTGTGTTGGCTCTGATCTGAAAGTACTGCTGCGGGACCTTCCCCTTTCTTTCTCCTGAGGGTGTCTATGGTGAGAAAGTAGTCGATTCTTTACACAATAGGTGCTCTTTTTTAAATTAAAATAGTCCCTTCTGGGTTTTGGTCCTGTTCAGCTCAGTCTTCCCTTTCTGGGCACATGATGTAGCTGGGTGACTGAATAATTTATAGGTACCACCTGGCAGGAGCAGAGACAACGACATTTAAAGAGTCAGTAAGGATGAAACAAAAGCTTTGTTGTTTGCCGATGCTCCAAGAACAGGCTGCACTGAGAGCAAGCACGCCTTGTATTTCCCCTCTGCCCTTGTCCCTTTGGTACCCCTTCCCAATCCACTCCAGTCTTCAATTTCCACTTCTTTCTTCCCTCCTTCACTCCCTACAATTGGCTGCCTCACGGGAGCATGAAGCTCAGGTGCTCCATGCCCTGCTTGCACAGAGGTTTCAGTAGGCCATGGGCAAAAGTTGAAACTATCACCTTTTTTGCAGTCAGATGTATTGCAGCATGATGAATTGGGACTCTCCCCAACCTCTTCTAACTGGGAACCCAGGGTGGACCAGTCTGCCTTATTCCTAGACCTCTGAGCAACTCTTTTCTGCCCTGTTTCTTCTTTCCATTTGCCTAAGCCTAAGCATCTGCTAGACCCCTGTCTCTGACTAAAGAGCATTCTCACCCATGAGACCTGTTTTGGACTTTGAACTTCTTCCTAGTCCTCCAGTTTGGCCAGGCCCCGGGCTTGAGGAGACTGGTCAGGTGGGCAGGCCAGCCTGCAGGGAGAGTGAGGGCTGTAAAGGAAAGACGTGATGGGAATCATCCCAAATGGTATTTCCCATTTTTTGCAGCAGTTTAATTACCCATGATGTGATGTGTACCCACCCTGGGCCACATCTCATCTGCCAGTTCTTCTTGTCTTTCAGGAAAGATGATGGGGTGGAAAAGAGCCGAACATTAGCTTGTGTTGGGGCTAGGACTTTTACAGCTCATATGGCTCTTTTATGGCTCACGTGGCTATGTCAGGCTTACCCCATGATTCATTGACTTTTCTAGTTATTCAGACTTTGCCTAGCTGTCCATCATCCTAGGAACCAGCTAGTTTCCTGAAAGTAGATCTCCCTGCCAACGCTGCCATTTCAACCCAGTATCTTTGGCAATCCTAGGACACTTCTCTTACTGTTTGGTATGCTTGGATCTGGCCTTGATAAACTAGGAGACCTTGCCATTGATCTCTGAGCAACACAACCTTCTTTGCACTGATTAGCTGTTAGGCTAAAGTATTTGAATGGTCTAGGTGATGTGCTTCACTTCTAAAAAGAGAAAGACAGAGAGGAGCACAAACATAGAAACAGAAACTACCAAATAACGAAAAGCAAAGAGGTTTCTAAAGTTCTCTTTTCAGATTGATAACTTGCCATCCAGCGTTAACAGTGTATTGCTCGCGTCTCCAGAAGAGGTATTTAGAAGGAAGAGGCAGCTGCACATTTCCGGAGCTGGATGTGTTGGAAAGGATAAATAGGTCCGTCCCATAGTAACACTGGTCAGTCAGGCGTGTGCTGTGTGTCACCCAGTGCAGGAGTGCCTGCTCCACTGCGCAGCATCTCTGCTGTCACTGATAGCAGCTTCAGTCTTGTACTCCTCACTTATCTTTCCATCATGACTCTCCTCTGCACCTTCCATCCTTTAGTACCAGGCTGCTCCCTGCTTCTGGATTACAGATCAGCTCTGGGAGTACATCCCCTTTCTCAACTGTGCCATGCTTTATGTGCCTCTATGCCTTTTGCAGTCTCACATGCTGACCACTTTCACACTTTCAATCTCCGTTATTTCTTCCCTCCCCTCTTCCCCCCCTGCTCTTTTCAGCATTATAATAGTATTTGGCACTTCTTTGAAAAACATTTTTAAGCCATAATCATATTTTCTTCAGGTTTTTATAGGTTTAGCCATCTCACAATGCCAGTGGGGAAAGTGAAGCTAAGCACACTTAGTGATCATCCCAGATAATGTTCATGTCAAAATCAGAAGCAGACTGCGAGGTATCTCAGTCTCAGTGCGTGGCTCTGGCTCTCTTGCAGGGCCTGGACACCGCACTCTGCTCCAAGCCACTCGCGAGGTGGCGGTTCCTGCCATCACAGACCAGCCAGCGGGATGGGCTGTGCCAGCCCCTCGTAATCTGCTCCAGTGCAAAGTCAACTGGGAAGTCAAGCTAGTGGGCTTTGTACACATAGGTGGGAGTCATTCACAGGATCCCATCACCAGTCCAGTTTTGGGGGTACCAGCAAACAGCTGGCTCTGCAGAACTATTCTAAATCTTTTCCAGATGCTTGAAATATATGCCTGAAAGCCATGGACTAAGCAAGAGGGAAGGATGTGATAAATCAGATAGATCATTTATTTGCCCCTTCCGACCTGTATGATGCTATCATTATCCCATGGTGTGCTTTCAGAGCATGAACAGGCCTTGTGTGAGCCTCAACACAGGGGTGCACGTAGCTCGGCTACCTGGAAATACACATGTACTTTGGTTTATTGTGGGGAGTGTAACAGAAGGGAATAAAACTAAACATTTCTCCCATTTATGAGGGTAGTCTGTGTGTCTGCTATATGTTGTTCGTCCTTGGACAGAGCTGTTGAATGGCTGTCAGCACACTGAGGGCTTTTAAATATAATAGAAAGCCAACCTAAACTTCCCTCATCTGGTCTGGATAATACGACTGATCTCACCATTCCTGCCGAACAATGGAAAATTGCCTGAATATTTAAACATGTATTGTTCTTAGGGAAACAAAATGTTCAGCTAGTTTGGTTGCCTTAGCAACATCCACTTCTAAAAATACAAAAGAGACAATCTACAAAATAAGTGAACGTGTAGAACAGGCAAGGAGAGAAAATGCTGCTTTCTCCCTGACCTAGAGCAACTGGGTCGTGGGCATGAAATGCTTTCATTTAAATCTCAGTGAAGGATTTAGGGCGTATCTTCACACACTTGTTGCACAAGTTTAATTTTTGATAGTTTATAACCTGACTAATGTTAAACCCATGCAAGCCCCTGTGACATCTCTTTTATATTGGCTCCAAACCGATTCAGTTGATGGTACATTTAGAGTGATGTGAGCACAGAAAGCACAGATTGCACCAGAAGTAAGCAGCAGGTCACAGCGATGGTTGCTGTGTGTTAGGGGGCAAGGGGGCTAAAACTGTAAAGGATTAATTAAGAATGACCAAAGGCCAACCTGAGATAGACCTTGCAAAGGCAAATAAGAGAAACAACAGACAATTCCTTTGTGACATGCCATGGAAAGGACCTGTGCATGCTTGGGGAAAGTAATGAGGGGATCATAGGTGAGGTATTCACAGCATGAATTAAATGAGTAATACTTTGGTTTTCAGTAATTCTGACAGTAGAGAACACAGGGCAAGTGTTGTGTGTATAGAAAAGGAAATGACTGTATTTGAGATGAAACAAGAACGTAAGCATCTTGATCAGCTCCAGTCACAGGGATCAGAATATCTCAGAATATTGAGATAGCTGGCATATGAAATGGCAAGTCTTCCAGGGTGGATTTTTAATTAATCTATCAAGTTGGTGGTGGCACTGTCTGACTGCAGAATAACAGATACAGTACTTGTGTTGTCTCTAAGAAAAGGAAAAGGGTGTAATCTAGGGAAATGCAGACCCATTCATCTGACCGCCACAGTGCATACAGCTTTAGAGCCAATCTGTAGGAGGGAATAATAAAAAAACCAATGAGGTACAATGCAATATTAGTTTGTCGAAGGCAGAGCATGCCAGAATAACTCGATATTTCTCTTTGATCAGATAACTATTTTGGATAGGGGAAATGATAGAGATCTTATCTGTCCAGACTACAATGAAGTACTTGACACAGTGCCATATGTGAAATTAATAGCTAAAATAGAAGTTATGAAAAAGTTAGCTGGCTGATGGGGAGACAAAGGTAGGTTGTACAGAAAGGGAAGGTATCAGGTTAGAAGAATGGAATTCAGTAACTGGCTTTGCTAGTGCATTAGCTTTAATATGCAGAAATGTATTGGCATCCATAACAGCAACATTTGTGGTGGCTCAACAGCTGGAAATGCCAGAGGACAAAAGCTTGAACTTTGTAATATATTACACTGTCATCACACAGTGACTGTGAGCCCCAACATGTTGCAACTGTGAAAAGGCAAATAATACCCTACAACGTATCCGGAGAGAGAGGGAGGAGTGAATAGCGGTATGCAGGACTCAGGAGAGATCTCATCTGAAAAATGGAGTGCAATTCTTGTCACCTACTTACTAGAAATACGTATTCCAGTGGGAACAGGTGACGAGAAGAGCAGAGCGAGCAGATGATACCAGGAGCAGGGAGAATCCTAGCCTGTGTGGAGAGACTGAGAGAGACTGGCTTTTACAGGCAGCAAAGTGAAGGATGAGAGAGACTGAGTTTCCTCTCTATAAATGTATCGGGGTGTAAAAATCAGAAGAAGAGGAAGTTATTAAAGCTGAAGGACAATTGTATCCCAAGAGCAAGTGGGTATAAACTGACCATAAAGGAATTTAGCCTGGAAATTAGAAGAAAGCTTCTAGCCATCGGAGCAATTAGGTTCGGGAACAGTCTTTAATGGGAGAGACGAGGAAAAGAGGCCAGCATGCTTTAAGACGATTTCACTCAAATGAAAGACATTGCATGCTGTGGCTTCCTGTGACAGCATTCAGTGACAGAGAGGTTTCTAGGGCTATATTTGCCTAATCACAAACCTTTTTGGCAGAATCCATATCCAAGAAGTCTCCACTTTACCTAAACTTAAGTCCATGCTTTCAGCCACACCTGTACAACTCAGGGTGCAAAACAGTGATTCACTGGAAAACACTTGTTGGGGAGAGAATGACAGCAGGGAAAGGAAAATATTATTTCAGTATTTCAGTAGGAAGTCCTTGTCCTTCCCTGGTACTGAGGAACACGAGATAACACCACATTTGCAAATTGGGGATACAGCCCTGTGATGCTGATGCCAACAGATGAGCCAAAAGAGCTTCCTAAAAGTATAGTAACTACATACACTGTGTATAGACCCGTCGTGGAGACAGACAGAAACAGCCCCAACTCTCTCCCAGTCTGTTTCTGTTTGCTTTCCCCCATGAACTGTGACTTTGTTGAGGCTGTTCAGATGAAAGCCTTCTTTTTTCTGGATGTTGGTCAGCCTGTTTTTTATCACTTACAAGATGGTTGCCATGCTGTATTTATGCTCCTCATGACATTTTGTGACAGTTTTTCTCACAGAAACATTTTACAGAAGAGAAACTGATGTTCAAGCTGGTGGGATGACTAGTCTACCGGTCTGTGGTACAACAGATTATCTACCAAATCCCTACTCCTTGCCTAACCACAAAGCCAGTCTCTGCTACTCTTCCTTCCTTGTTTCATTTTCCCCTTCCATTTTAGTCTGCCTCTGTCAAGCTCACTCATGCCCTCTTCACTCACTTCTCCTTGCCAGCTGAAGCACATGGCTCAGGTGCCCTGCTGCAAGCCTCTGCCCTCTGATTTCTCATGGTTCTCCGTTTGCTCCATCCATTGCTCTCATGGCTCTCACGGTTGTAGATCACCACAGCAACAGCACAGGGGTGGTTAGGAGGAGCGTAAGACAAATGCGTTATTGCGACTGCAGCTGAGGCAATATGCGTGTACAAATGGGAAGCAGGGCTTTGGGAGAGCCCTGGGCAGGTTTCTTGGTTTATACAGTGGATAGAAGCTAATATGACAGGCTTGCCAGATCTTGCTCGTCAAGGGTAAAACTCATGTAATTAATTCCCACCTTGTGCTCCCCTCAGCCGACAGCTTTTGCTCTGTGTTTTCTCTGCAGCATTGCAGCCTCTGTCTCCCCTATGCCCCCCGTCCCATGCCAGGCACAGCTGGTGAGCGTAATCTGTGATCCACTGAAGATCATCTGGGGGGACAGGGGTGCCACAGAGCAGGACACAAACCTCTTGTGCTGTCATGTCAGCCAGTAGGCCACATGCAACTGCCACCACTATAATGCATGAAAGAGAAAAAGAGCTGGCAGAGAGGAAAGCAAAGGCAGTGGGTACTGCAGTTGCTATGCAAGACTGTTGAAATGATCTGAAATGACTATTCTGGGGGCATCTATAATGCAAGGAAACTCACATGTGCGTATCCTTCAACAGGCAGAGTGAGCTGCAGCTCATCTCTACATGTGCTTTGATTTGGAAAAACAGCTAATTATATATCATTCACACTCTACTATAATTATCCTGTCTCCAGAAACAAAATTTATGTGCAGTGTGGAAAGGGTCTGTCAATGCCAGTGCAGCCCTTTGGGTGAGCAGGCTTGTGTAAACCTGGTGTTTTGAGTAGGGAGATTTTCTGTGAAGTATCAGAACTTTTATGTGTTTAAGTTGTGATCAGAATGCAGACCTTGCACATCACATGTGTGTCTTTCCAAGCAGGGAGTCTCAAAAGCAACTGTGATATGGTGAACATGATATCTGACTGTACAGCCAGTTACAGAGATTCTTGCCTTTCACAATCTTCCTGTCACTGTCCCATTTATATGGATGCAACTTTTGGTGCAATTGCAGCAATTGCTTACAAGAAAAATGACTTAGTTATGTATAAATGTGGTCAGTGCCGTAAGTGTCTGAGGAATCATTAATCATAATGGACTAGACCTTCAGATGAATCAAGTTAATATTTGTCTCAGACAAAAGTGTGCAGGGCAAGGTGACATAAGCTAACATTTTACCCAGCTGACCCTCACCCTGCAGAGAGATTAAAATGGATCCAAAGAGAATGTTATTAAAAGGAGTTTAGGCTTTGCTCTACCTATGCCACAGGTATACGTCCCTTGCAGACTGCTATAGTGGCCAGAGATTTATACGTGCTCTCCCCTGTCTGCTCCTAAATGACAAGGGAAGCAAGAGACATAAAGCTGGGTGTTTCATGTCAGTGCTTATGAACTCGTTGTCCAAAGACCACATGTTCTTGGTAAGACATTAAAGGTTTTCTACAAAATGCTGTAAAAACGCACACTGAAAGAAAATACACACCTACATTCCTACTTGCAAGCAGCAACAAAAAGGAGAGGGAGAATGTAAATGCTATTTAATTTATATAAACAGAAGGAGGAAAAAATAAAGGCATATACAAAATTTTAGTATAATTTTTAGTTGATTATAAAGGAAAAGCAATGAGCTGTGTCTTTTTTTTTTCCATATAGACTGGTTTGCTAAGAAACACTGCTACACTCTGCCTCAGAACAATCTTTTTGTTCAGCTTTCTGCCTGCTTTGTACCACAGACTCTCTGACAAAGCTGGGGCCACAGATCTGTCCCACTCTCTCCGTTTTGTCTCCATCCCCTCTCCCAGCTAGGGAGCTCATACACTATGGCGAAGACTTGAGGGCTCAGATCTCACTATTTCCACTACCGCGCCTCAGTCTTACCCCCTGGAGAGTTATCACTTTCTTTATTGGCAAGATAATTAAAGGGAAGCCCACTTCATATATCAACTGCTCCTTTGCAAAGCTTCATGCAAAGCTTTCTGCTTTGTTCAGGAGGATTCTTCTGCTTCCCAATTAGCTGAATGACTGACGTGGGCTCCTCCCCTTTTATCTGAGGCATCACAACGTGATAAGAGCAAGAGATTCTAACCCTGTGGTCCAGCGGTCGAAAGCGGTGATCCTGTGACGTGACTCTCTCTCCCCTGCATGTGTATTCCTGCTTGGCCTCTTTCATCAGGCTGCCTAGCCGTCACATCCCCTTCTCCATCGGTGATTTCCAGCTGCTGGTTTCCTGCTACCCCTTCTCTGACCTGTGATTAAAGTAGCTGTGGGAGTTCACTGGCTCTGGGGACTGTCATCACAGGCTTTAATGAGTATGTGGTGATGCAGCAATGCATCACCTTACAGTATGGGGACACAGAATAAGAAAGAGGAAGGGAACAAGTAGTGAACTAAACTCCAGCAAAGGTTGTGTCTGCCCAGGGACGCAGTGGCAGGCAGGCAGCCGCAACATCTGTATGTGTTTGTCTGTAGTTACGTACGGCTCCTCTGTCATGCTCTCCTACACTACTTTCCACCAGGTGGGAGAATCTGCAAGGATAAAAGCTAATCTCAGTGAGGAGACCCCAAGATTTCTCTCTGTCAGTCACAAAACCTACCCAGCTCATCTGTCACCAACTTTTTGCTTGTTGGTGTTTGATCACAATTACTGATCTGTTCCTAAAAGTGGGGGCACATATGAGTAAGACAGTAATAATGCCTTTACTCCTCTTCCACCTGTAGGAAGGAAAAATGGTCATGAACTTGGAGATCTAACTGGGCAAGGCCAGGAGCTGCGTGGGGCTCCCTGTTGAAGAAAGACTGTCTTGCCCCATGGCTGCTTCTGCTCTCCCACTGTCAGAAAATGTCCTGAGCCCAGGAACATCCCTGCAGACAGACAGTAGTTCCTGCTATTGCTTCTGGTACGCAGCCTCTGCCTGGGACTTGGTAGGAGCGTGAAGCAAAACTTCCATTACAGTAGAAGTGTGGACCATGAAACTCGGGTCTTGAATGGCCTGGTGCCTGTCCTCATGCAGAAAAATCTTTGTTTCAAGATATTTAAGAAACGGTTCACAGGACCACATGGAGGAACAGGGGAAGCTTTGCTTGTTCAGCTTTTTCTGTCTGAAGCCAAGAACTCCCCCAGGGTTTCAGAGATTTTGGAGATGGGACGTATGATGTAACTAGAAGTTTGTACTTTCTAGCTAGCAGAGGTTTTCCTCATAAACAGGTCTAGATGGCACTGAAGTACATGGCAGTTCTGTACATCCACCATGCTGAGACTATGAGTAAAACCAGTTCCTGCAGGCTTACAAGCACAGCAGATCTCCACAGCCAAACCCAGACTCCAGTGAAGTCTTTCTCTGTCTTGGATTTCAGTAGAGCCAGGATTTTGCCCCCACATCTACTTTCATCAGAATGACTTTTTTTAATCCTCCACACTGCTCCTTAGCCATCATGCATCCCAATCCATCTATCTGACCAGTGTCTTCTTCCCATTTAAATCCCTGGCTGTCTTCTGAAAAGAACCGCTTAATAGGAATTACTGCTTTTTCATTATGTGGTTATTTTAGATATCTGAAGGACCTTCCATAATCTGTCTGGCTATGCTATACCAGCCTAAATCGGGTCACTGTGTTTGTTGCAATTCTTCTCCCATATTGTGCCCCAATGATTTCCTTAACCCTCCATTCCCCCTGCAGTGAGATTCCAGGTTCCTGAGCAGAACCCATCTAGAGGCACTAAGCCCAGCAGGATTCTGCCTACCAGAAAGCTCTGACTCACATCTGCCTCTCAAGGGTGAGTGCCCCCCATCCGTTGATGCCCCAGCTGATGTCCCCACCACCGTGCATGCCCATGGAGGCATCCCACCCAACCCTTTGTGTTCTTTCCAGAAAATCTGGCTGGGTCACAGCACTGCAGTGGGCACAAGAAAAGCCGCCCTGAAGGTTGCCTTTAAAGCCATGAACTGGTGACGTTGTCAGCACATAGTGTTCATTCCCAAGTCATGAAGTTTATTCTGGGACCACTTGAGAGCTTCAAAGGTCCGTCCCCTTGCCAGGAAAATATCTATGCTGTTGAGCTCTCCTTCAGATTCTCTCCACATGCCATAAAGGAAACGTTCAGAAACCTAATCTGGGGGGGATCGGGCTGCAAATTCTCCTTGTCTCCATCAACTTCATGAGGCACGAAATCTGAGGGTGCTGTAGGAATCGGGCAGCCTTTCTAATGCACACCAGCTGTGTCATGTGCCTCCAGCAGGGGGGCAAGCTCTCATGTGTCCCTATTACTTCAGACTCTGCTCTTGCTGGTACCCTGCTCGCTTAGAAGGACCCTATCGCCTGTAGATAGGACTGCTGCTAGGTAAGCAAATAGGAATGACATGTTCTTCCCTTGGGGTAAGAGTGAGAGATGAAGGATGGTCTTGTGACTGAGGCACTGAGCTGCGACTCAGAAAAATAAAAATTTCTATTCTCATCTCTGTTGCTCAATTCTTGAGTGACCTTGACAAGTCACAGTTACTGTTTCAGTTCCCATCTTTGATCTTGGGAAGATGATGCTTTCTTTTTCCTTTGTCTAACCTGTGTCAGTCCTCAACTTTTTGTGCCACAGACTGTCCTCCACAGTATGTTTGTGTGTCATCTAGCACAGTTAGCCCTTCACTCTGGGTGAGCCTTTAGGTGCTATTATGATAACCCTAAGTAGGAACAGGAATGGAGCCTAGGGCATGCGTGGGCAGTACACTGATCCTGACAGCTTCTTGCTGGTCCTGTTCTCTTGGCGCATTTTGACTCAGCAAAGGCTGTGATAGTCTCTTGAGCATGAAGCCCTTGGTCTGAGCTACAAATAACTACCACAGCCTCAAATGGATAAACACCAGATGCTAAACATTCACTGTCAGATGCTGCATTGTAAGTGAAGGCAGATAGTTAACCTACTTTGGGTACCTCATCCAGGATGTCAAGATGTGCTCTCAGTTCTGCTGACACAGACTTGAGGAGATAAGCTAAATCAAGCTACGTAACCCTCGTGATCTGTCATGTGGGCCATGTGGGTTTATGTGCCATCATTTGGAAGGCCACGGAAGTGCCAAATGCCTGGCAATATTTGGAAAGGAGACAACTGCAGCAAAGCAATGGCTGTTTTGGAAATTATACGTAAAATGCCTATAATTGTATAGGAGGATGTCTAAAAAATGGAAGCCACATCCACAAGACAGAGACCACACAGAAACCAGGTGGGAGATGAAGGGAGAATATGTGCCCATGCAGAAGAGACATTTCCTCAGTAGAACATACCTGTTTGTAGGCTCTCTTCTTGGGCCATATGATCCCAAGTTAAACCAGCTATTGAGAATGACTTGATGTCACCAGAAATCAACAGGAGGGTAAAACCCTGTACAAATGGGCACCAGAAAAAAATAGTTTAAGGACATGACCCTGTAAGATCCTGCTCCAGATTCCAAACCTGGGTCAACTCTTCTACACCCTGAGCAGAACAAGAGCTATGGGGGGGACAAGGTGAATTGTGAGGGAAAAATTGAAGGGAGGCCAACAGAGAAGGATCTTGTGAAGAAAATGGATGGAAAAAAGGAATAGGGACAAGGAGGTATTAGAGAACGGGGTGAAGGAATGAAATGGGGGAGTTAGTGAATGGTTGGGAAAGAAAAAGAAAAGATGAAAGAGAATTGAGAAGAGGTGAAAGGAGAGAAGATTTTTAGTGGGCGTGTGGTGATGCATTTGTTGAGCCAGGTGTACCTTGGAGCACACCTTGAATGATGTATCTGTGGACCTCCTGGTAGGCCTTGGAGAGGAATGTCTTATACTTTCCTCTTACCTTTTGGTCTGGATGGGGAGAACGATATTACTAAGGCTCAGACCTCTTCTTTAGGATCCCTGAGTATCAGAGCAAGCTAAAACCAAACCGTGTTCCAAACACACTTATAAAGAGTGACATTTTTTCAATGCCTGGAATTCCTTAAAGTCCTGTCTCTGATTTGAATAATCCCTACAAAGCTATGTGAATGCAGGTATATCTTTCTGACAGCAAAGGCAGATTTAGGGAATAAGACAGTTTCACAGAGATATCCTAGGCCCTGAAGGACAAGGTCTTCTTTCATCAGGAAACAGCTTTACAGGCTCTTTCTGGTATTTTTATAGGCCAGTTTGAGACTCAGTGCTGGCTTAGATCTAGTAGGAAGCTATCTTTGCTTCAGCCTTTCTCCCAGACCTGCCAGTCACTGATTCCTCAAGAGCTCCCTATGGCAGTTACTACCAGCTTTCCTTATTTTATTGGAAGTTTCTCAGCAGTCAGAGATTTTGTGCCAGAGTTATGGGCTTAACCAAGGGTCAGCTTTCTTTTTATTTGGTTAGAGTATGTTTCCCTGGTGGTTGCTGAGAAGACCTTTAAATGGTGAAATTTAGAGGTTTAAAAACTAGGAAAAAAATTAAAATAATTACCAATTTTGGAAAAATAGTTTTTAAAGGTCATCATTACTAGTTGCCTCATTTGTGATTTTTTAACAGATCGAGTTTTTCAGAGACTCTGAAAAGGGGAAATGAGATGGTAGCCAATGTATTTGTGTGTGTCGTGGTTTAACCCCAGTTGGCAACTAAGTTGACAACTAAGCATCACACAGCCGCTCGCTTTTTGGGGAAAAAAAAGTAAAACCCGTGGGTTGAGATAAAGGCAGTTTAATAGGACAGCAGAGGGAGAGAAAATAATAATAATAATAATGATAACAGGATACATAAAATAAGTGATGCACAATGTAATTGCTTGCCACCCACCGACCGATGCCCAGCCAGTCCCCGAGCTCCCCCCAGTTTCTATACTGAGCATGATGTCATATGGTATGGAATACCCCTTTGGCCAGTTTGGGTCAGCTGTCCTGGCTGTGCCCCCTCCCAGCTTCTTGTGCACCTGGCAGAGCATGGGAAGCTGAAAAAGTCCTTGACTAGGGTAAGCACTACCTAGCAACAACTAAAACATCAGTGTGTTATCAGCATTAGTCTCATAATAAATCCAAAACACAGCACTGTGCCAGCTACTAGGAAGAAAATTAACTGTATCGTAGCTGAAACCAGGACAATGTAATAAATTTTCTGCAGGATTTTGAGACAGCTCAGGCAAGAAATGTGTGATACAAACTCTCAGGTTAATTTCTTTCAGCGTATTTTCTTCCCAAAAGTTGTTCCCTTTGAAACAGAGTGGCCAAAACAAGTGTGAAACTTCACAAAAGCAACTCACTAATGCAAGTGAAGCTGAGGGCTTCTTTGCTTCATTAGGCAATCCGCATAGATAAAAACTACCTTATAAAGTTCTCAGAATGGATCACATCGGGATTGCACATGTGTTCTGGCATTTCCATTGGCGCACCTCCTGCATTTAAACAAGCCTTAAAACATTGTGGTATGATGCGACGGTGTGTCAGAAATTGTGCTGCCCAGCCCTGGGTGTCACCTTTGCCTCTGATTCCTCCAGAGTCCCCTGGTAATGCACAACAACATTGCTCTACACAGCCAGGCATTTCACTTGACCTTCCAGACAAGCAACAATGCCCAACCCCAAGTCCTGAATTTAATCTTTGACTGTGGTAGCAAAACCAATCCGACCCTAAAATTACTTCCTCGACTAAATTAGCAACTTCTATTTACTGTTGCTTTTACCACAACATAATTTGTTAATAACCATTAAGAGCCTTCTCTATCAAAGCACCCCACTGGCTAGTACAGGCTACACCACGGACAGATTACGGAAATACACTTGCAGAACAACAAACAATCTTGCACATAGCTTGAGTCCCGGCTGTATCCGCCGTGCCTAATACATCCAGTCTGCAAATCTAGGCAGCATCTAGGAACTCTCATGGTCTCACCCCACAGACACACCAGGCCCCCAGGAGCAGCCAACCTGTGGCTTCTCACCTGCCTGCAACCTGCCAGCAGCCCAGGGGCAGTTCTCCTGTTGATGCTACAGTGTTCGGCCGTGAGCCCCGGGGCAGGACTGAAGTGGTGTCCGCGGGGGGGCTGCTTGGCAGGGGAGGCATGGAGCTGGGGTGCTGCGGTGCTGGGGCACTTGGCCCAGCAGAGTCTTTCTTATTTTGCTAACACAGTCAGGAAAGGCTGGCTGCCCTTGGCGCAAGGGCAAGTTGACTGCTGTGTTACTATTTCCCCTGCATGTAGGTTCTCAAAGGCTCCTCTTCCACTTCATGTAGTTCCTGATAAAAACATATCAGCCTCTGAACTCAAGGCTGATGAAACCTTGTGCTTTCTCCTTCCCTATAACATGAAGTGTATGGTAATATAAGCAATAGAAGGGACTGCCCAAAACAGCAGGGGTGTGAAAATAACCTGTCCTGGGTGTCTCTTTTCCCTGTGATCCTCTCCTGTTCCACAATATAGTCAAGACAGCAGTCTGTCTTGTTTCACTGCTTGTGGAGAATTCACTGTAGATGAATTGGATGAACAGGAACCACCTCAAATACTCCACATCTACCAAGAACCCATAGCCAGTGGCTCCTGTGCAGCCTGCAAAACTAGAAATTAAACCCCACTGGGCAGCAAAAATAGACATAGTTGCTCAGCTAGAAGACTAGACCCACTAGCAAGGAAGAACTGAAAGATTATTGAAATTAAGAGCACTTATCTTCAGTCATGTCCATATATCAAAACCTTATGTATGTATGCTGTGTGCAAGTGTGTGTCCTCCAGCACACAATCACGTGTTCACTTGCATGTAGACATACACATAAATACAGTTATTGTGAAGTGGCGTGCTGTTGTGGGCAAAAACAGTCTTGATTTGGGGAATTTCACTTAATTCATTGCCAATTAACATAAACTTTTAATTGCTGATTCTGGAATTGAGAAATAAAGAAGACTAATAAACAAGTGCTTAAGGAACACATCCCAGCTTCCCTTTGGATACCCCTCCTCCTCCTTGCTGCTCTCCAGTTCCCTAGCCACACACTATGCTTTGTCCCCTCAGTGAGATGAGGCACAGGAGGTTGAGGTTGGTGTCTTGTGGTTCCTTTGCTTTTGCTGCTCCTTGTTTCTTACTCAACTGCTCCAGCATGGGTTTCTCCATGGGCTGCAGTCCCTTCAGAGGCATGTGTGCCTCTTTTTTTTTTTTGTGCCTCCTTTTGCTCTGGCATGTCTCTTGCTCTGCCCCTGCTTGGGTGTCTCATGCTCCTGCATGGGTGTCTCCTGATACGCCTTCACTTGTGCCTCCTCCTCTATCTCTGTTATCTTCTGCTCCAGGAGCAGCTACTGCCCTTTCTTAAATACTTTTTTGCAGAGGCTCCATATGCTCTGTAAAGTATTCTTCCAAAGAAACATAATTCCCCCAGCTTCCTATTGCCCTGTGAGCTGACTTCATAACTCAGTATGTTGATTTTAATGCACTCCTTGGAGCTGGCTGAAGGAGGTGTATGAAGGACCTGGCTGACCCGTGACCTCTTAGACAGAGCGGTCCCTTGTGACAAAGCACATGGAAACTCCACTTTGCCAGCCTGAAGTTTGAGGGGTTCACCCGTTGGACACTATTCCCCAGGCTAGCTGGCATCATGTGCAGTCTCCATCACAACAGCATCCACACAAGCTGTAGTCAGGACCAAGTGGTCATACTGGTGGCTTCTTTCCACACCTCACAGGCTGCAGTGCAGTAATAACAGCATCTCCTTCATTTCACATTGTCTCCAGCCTTAGTAAAAGGATCACCAGCAGAGAACAATATGGTAAAAAAAGGCTCTACCAGTGAGACAAAGATGATTTATGGCCTAAAGGGGATATGAGGACAAATCATGGTATGTGCTTGACTCAAGCCCTACAGCCATCCACAATACTCCCTTGCTGGTGCTTATCGGAGTGTTTTTCTGGTGTTTTTCTGGCTCCCCTTGGTGCATCTGGGGGCTTCCGCCACAGGGAGTGCAGGCATGGCCTGAAAGAAGAGGAAGGAGTGCAGCCATCCAAGCCTGGAGAGAGAGAGGCAGCAACAGCACCTGGTGGGAATACAGAAGCCTCAGTAAAGAGAGGAGGCATAGAGAAGTTGCCAGTCCTACAGTGTAGGGCTGAAGCTCTTGGAATCCAGGATTTATGATGTCCCACGGGTTATGGGAAAGGTGGTGTCTTCCTCATTTCGTTGTTACTACACAGACTATACATTATGACAAGACTCTCTTGGCAGTGGATTTGCATGAATAATGTGGCTGTACTGTACCCGTGTATGTAAATCATATTTTGTTCTCAAGCATTCCCAAGTGTTGTTTGTGTAGTCTGGAGTCTTAAAAGGCTACCTGCCCAGCAAAAGTTTGTCTTTGGTAATCAAAAGGAAGTGATTCATCCTGTGGGACAGGAAACCCTCTTCAGGACTGCAAGAATGTAGAGATTCCAGGGCTGCACAAAACAAACTTCACCCACTGCAGAGCTGTAGCTACTTCTGGGTTGAACAGCAGCTGTTGGGTACTGTGTGACACCATGACGTACCAAATCAGCTCAGGAAATAGAAAACTGTCAAGTAGATGCTGCTAGGACATTCATGGTGGGAGAAGTACTAGGAATTTTGATCGAGGTACACCATTTCCAATAGTGACCCTCTAGAAAAGGCATCTTTAAAGACAAGTCGGTCTGTTGTTGCTTTTACAGTGCATCAGAGAGCATCTTCAGAAGTGTAAGACTGCATGATACCATGTGAGGGTATTGGATCAACCCTTGAGCATGGTTTTCTTTAAGGTCTCCCATCCAAGTACTGACAGGTGTAACTCAATAAGAATGAACAAGCAAGACCACGGAAAAGTGGAATAAATAAGTATTATTTCAAGTCAGTGAGAGAATAACTAAACAAAACATGCTGAGCTCTTATTTCCAAAAACTTAGTCAGAGAAACCAGTCACCAAGCAGCAAACACCTCATAAGCTGAGGATCCCTAGAAAGGGAAACGTGGTATAAAAGTGGTCTGTAGCTAATTAAGCTGGATTTTTTTTTTTTTTTAAGGTTCTCTCATTACTAACAGGAAAAAACAGAGGATGCTGTGGTAACTTGAAGCTGCTGGTGTGACTAAGGTAATTAAAGCGGCCCATATGGATTTCAGACCACCCACCTACCCACCCCAGCCCTTAGTCAAGTCAAAACAAAGCATTACATTTTTGAAGAGTTGCAGCTATGGAAAAAAATAGGCCTTTAAAATGCTTGTTATTAGACACTGCCAAGATAGTTTTTTGATGAGCGTTTCTGCTAATTTGGCAATATAAATAAAACTCCAGAGTTTTTTATTATGGTGTGTAGTGTGAGGTAGAGGCTCTTTGGCAGGTATTCCCCTTCAGGGCTTGTCTCTCAGGCGTAGGAGATGCAGGTGGCAGGGCATGGTGGCATCTTCTCAGGGTGCCAGTTTTCACACATTCATCTCAGTGAGCCAGATTCTCCTCTCTACAATGTAGTAAACCAAGCATAATTCCATAGAAATCACCCTGGTATAGAGCCAGGGTGAGGTCATCACTGGAACATGAGATCACAAGCAGCTTCTCCCTACAAAGTAGCAAGGGACACCCTGCTCCCAGACAGTTGAGTTTCTACAGGTGAGCAAAAAAATCTGTGGCTTAGGACTACCGCTCCTGCACATTACAGATGGTCTACTGTGAAATTTTCTAACCCGGGTGATCTAAGAACCTAATTGCCATTTACATGCAAAATTAGTCTCCTAAGCAATTTGTGCCATGCCTACAGTCAGGAGTTCTGCAGCTGTTAGATTTCTTGGTTTGCGAATGGTGTCTTTATCATATCACCAAAGATGGTACTTGTCTCCCCAAATGTGTCTTGTTGCCTGAAGTCAAAGTGCCCAGTGTAGGGTCAGCCAGTGCTGTGCTCAGAGCCTTATACAGTGCCCTGTGGGACATCTTTGCAGAGCACTTCTGGAGGCTGTTGCGCCACTCAATAAACTGTGGGACTGTTGTATCAAATTCCCATGGCTCTATCTTCCACTATGTGTTTTCCTTGTCTTCTGATGTTTTAGCCTCTTTGTAAATCTCCACTGTTTCTTGTGTCCTTCCTCAGGATAATAATGTTCTTGGTTCTGGTGTACAAACGGATCACACAGCCTGAGGAGACCAGACATGGGTTTCAGGAAAACACCACTGCCCAGTGGTTGCCTCTCAAGAGGAGGAGGGTGAGGAGAAGGTCTTTGAGGCATTGCTTCATTATAGCAGGCAGCACCTGTGTTTTTCTGCCTCTGAAGGTCTTGAGGTCCCAGTGCACCTCTGTCCTCACACTTCTGCTGGGGCAGGTCATCCTTTTACCTTCTGCCCTTGCGGGATTCCTCTTTCCTTAGCCAGAAACTTTTGAATAGGATGAGCTCTGAGACACTGTCTACATCAAACTGGTTTTTTTTTCTCAGGTACAGGTCTGGCAAAACTAGGTGGGGAGGTTGTGCATTTCAAGGACACACTGATAGGAGATACTAGTTTAAAAAAAGAAAAAAAGAAAAAGAGACAATAGAAACATTGTTAGATTTATACCAGTAGTCAAGAGGAGAAGTTATCTGATTCCTAAATCTTTTCTGTAACCTTCTGGGGAGACACACAGAGGTGTTTTCCTGTCTTTGGAATTGCTCAGCTTCAATTTATCCTTGTGGTCCTAGCTGTCAGCTTGTAGCAATAAAGCAGGGAAGATTGATAAGGTGAGTCCCAGCAGAAAAGTGAAGGAACGTGGCAGTAACTGTTGCTCTGGCTGCTGTGGAGAGAGGTGGCTGTGGCTCACGCATCTCCCCCGTGGCTAACGAAGAGCTGGCGGGAGCAGATGCTTCCGAGCTCATCCCAACCCATTTACTGCCCACCTGCTTTCAGCATTTGTCCCAGCCGAGCTCCTCCTCAAGGCTGTGGAGAGGACTCCTCAGCAGATGGAGGCAGCAGAAGTGCCATTGCTAGGGCCAGGGTTAAAGGATCAGAGCATGTGGGAGCAGTTTTGAGCCATTGGGACTGGATTCACTGACTGTCTGTTCCAAAATAATTGATAGCACTGCAAATTAGTGTAATTCTCTCTCTGCTGAGAGGAGATTAGCATCCTCCGCAGGCAGTCAGGTCTTTGAAACCTGATGCAATGTGTTCCAGATTCTCATGACAGAGAAGACACAAGTCCGTGAGAGGGTCATGGCAGGGCACAGGTTTGGATCCTTTTTGCTAAGAAATGTGATTAAGAGTGGAGCTTTTGGTTTCTGTCATTTAACTTGCACGAGACACTCAGAGATGGATATTAAGACACAGATAATGACTCAGGAACGTCAGGCAGGCAGAGCAGAAGAAGCTCTTCAGTGCAAGAGCAGAGGGAGAGAGAAAATAGCTGCCGCAAGTACATTTCAAGGTCAGCTTTGTGGAAGGGAAACAAAAGGCTGTAGACTTTGAAGGCTGGTGGCTCCTGGGTGTAACTTCTGCCTGCTTTTATGAAGTGGGACTGCAGGGAAGAATCCTGCATATTGTGACAATATTGCAGGATGGCGAGTTTTGGGAAGCTCTCCAATACTGTGACAAGCCAGATCTCAAGAACTGTGATGGATGAATCTCCAAGTCTTGGAATTATGAGGTTTGTCTACACAGAGAAATTGAAGTGGCTTTAAATATCCTGATGGAGTTAAAGCTCTGTGATCTCTCCTTTACTGTGAATGAACATTATATTTGTATAAAGGTGTATGATGNGGGGAAAGAAAGCACACTCCCAACAGAAATAGTTATGCCTGTAGAAAAAAATGGCTTGGAACTACTTAAGCAGAGTATGTGGATCATACCAGACAGCTCCAAAAGGCTGCATTATAGTCATTAGAAGATGAAGTGTATATCCTTGACAAAGAGTAGATTTGAGACTGGAGTAAACTGATTCTGTCCCTTCTCCTGGCTTCTGCTACAGCTGCTAGCTCTTCAGGGGCTGGAGGAAACTGGCCTGATAGAAGGATCATTTCCTAATTTTTCCAGCCCCTCAGCAGCCGTGGCTGTGAAATTTGTTACTGGCAACTAGATACATAGTAGCTTTGATAATTCACATGGGAGTGGATTTCAGGTTGAAAGTCACCCAGGTAAACAGCATTTTTGGTCAAGTTCCCTGGCTTGTCATGCAAACATAAGCTGATTCTGGATTTTCTCAGGTCTTCTGAACTGAAACAACTTTTATGGGGATAGATGGGGTGACTTTCTAGAGGTATATACCTTTCTGTACATACATATCTGTTAGCCACTTACATGGGGACTTGGGCTTGGGCTTCACTTCAGTGGAGTATCAGCAGATTCCCAGTTTAGCCTCAAATGACTTCATTTGCCTCATTCCAAATATAATTCAGAAAACTTTGTTCTAGGCAGCAGTGACAGCAAGGGACTTCCTCATGCCATCATCTAGGGGTGCAGGGGAGGATATCTCCTCCAAATAGATGTCAGAGTTAGCTGCCCTGGAAGAGAATAGTGTCCCCCAAGGACCTAGCAGAGGAGGGGGAAAAAATCAGATGAGTGACTGGCTGAGTGACTGAATCCTGCTTTATGAGTAGACGGGGTGGAGGTCTCCGAATAGATGATTCAGCTGGTGCAGTTGCTGGTATTCTGAAAGGGAAGCTTTGACTGCCTGACTGCCAGTTTCCTTGTCTGGTTGAGATGAACAAAGAGTTTCAGAGTTGCTTCTCCACAATGTTTCTTCACCTTTCATAAAACCCACAATTACATGAACTCACTAATAGTCACTAAATTTTATCTCCCTTAAACCTATATTACCTTAGCAAAGTTGCAACCAGTTTACAGTAATGCTACTAAATTTATCCAAATCTCTCCTCTAGCCTGCATAACTTAAAAGGACGTTATGTGTTAGTCTGAGTGCAGAAGCCAATAACTGTACATTATTCTAGCTTTATACTGAATAACAAAGATCTGTGTAGCTCAGTAACCTACATGCAGGAAAAGGAATATAGCTTAACTCTCCCACAGGGAATTGCTGTGTTTGACTCTAGCATCTGTGCCTCAGTTTCTTCCCTGTAATGGGACCAGACCTGTTCCTGCCAAGGGCTTACAGATTTCTGAATGACAGACAGCTGCTGTAATTGTTAATGGTAAGAGCAGCCCTCTTGCTTGCACTAGGAAAATTGAAGTCCACAAAATAAGCAGCTCATCATCTGAAATGTTTATGTATTCATCCCTATAAAAGCACCTATCCTCTGCAAAACTACAGTGAAGCAAAATACACTTACTACAGCTTAGAATGGCTATCAAGGGCTTCCTAATTGATTAATGTGAATTTCAACTTACTTTCTTCTTTAGTTCTCTTTACTGCATCTTCCTTCTTTAGAGAGCAGGTCAGCCCTCCTGGGGTATTGAATACGAAACCCCATTGTGTGCAATGCATAAAAACAGAGTCCATTGCAAAAAATGAGTTCCAGTGTCCAAGATCTTGCATTAAAATTGCCTACCCAGTGGCCCCTTCTTACTCAAGCTTATTCTGATGTTTTTGTATTCAGGAGAGTAGGACAGCAGAAGAACACAAATCTAAATCTTAATGCATTTGTTGGGCTACTGTGTCAGAGCGGATGCTTAACAACCAGAATCATGGATGAGAAGGGAAGGAAGATACAATAATTTAAGCATTAGATCAGGATTCAAAGACCTGCACTCAGTTCTTAGCTGTCATGCGATCTCAGTCTCCCCATTCCCCATCCGTAAAACACTTTTAACAGCTGTAGCCTTGCTCTTTGGGAAGTCTTATAAAAGTGGATGCATCAGCATCAACAAAATGTCTGGGAACCATACAGCTGTGTAAACCAGTAATGTAAGCAATGTATTGAACAAACCATTTTTTCCATATGCGATATTAAAAACTATGAGTCTTAGAAATGATGAAGTAGTGGGATTTCCCCCTTCCATTGATTCCCAGCATTTTAGCAATTTCTGTAGCCTTCTGTAGACCTTTCAGGTTCCCTCCCAAGCCAGAAGGTGACTCAGGTGTGCCTTCTGTGCCTTGCACATGGGATACACAGCATCAGGACATGGTGAAGAGGTGGTGAGAAAGTGTTGTGCAGACCCCTGAGGGTTCAGGAAATGCCCACCCGGTCTGCTGTAGGAAACCTGAAGTGTTGGAGTTCAGGATATGTTTCTCATTTTGAGCTTTTAGGAACTTGATGAAATTGCAAATACCCTTGTCTCCTCTTCCCTGAAGCCTCTCTCTAGCCTTAGCTGAGATAGCAAAGAATGCTTTTTTTGTTGGGAGGGAAGATAAAAAGGGGAGGCAAGAAGTGGGAAAATAAACTTATCTTTAAAATGTAGTTGGAGCTGGCGATACAGTAAATTCAGCTACTCGGTTGCTGCTTTGCCGTTGTTTGTTTCTGCCATCACACACTAATGTAGTTGAAAGGCTAACTACTGAAGTAATTGAATGCCTTCTGATTTATTCTTTCCTCTGTTTTATATCCAGTATATATTTTCATAAGTTGGGCTGTCATCACAGTGAAGGTAAAATTTCTGTCCTTTCTCTAGGGACTAAATGTTTAAGAAAATAAAACCACAAAATATTTATAGCATCACTTGCAGTGTATCTGAATATACCTAGAGTCTAAAAATACCTGTTTTAATTAGTGACCTCTTGGGGGTGAGCTGAGAGCTCCATTTTTAGTTACAATATATTGGAGGAGGTGGAACTCTGGGACAGTTTCAGGGCATTAATATAGCACGGATTTCGGTAGCATAGTTCCTAGCCCAGCAGAGGAGTGGGGAAAGTTTGTGACTATGCTGTTCAACATCACAGTGTGCTTGCACTGTAACTACAATGTGACCGAGACATCTTTAAAGTCACAATGTTCTATATTAAAAATCCTGGTGATGGCTAAGGGATTAAAACATGGGGGATTAAGAACTGCTAGAACCTACTGTTATGGGAAAGCAGTTATGTACTAAATACCTAAATGCAGATACATTTGATGGAAGGTATTGGTTGATGGGATACTACCTGCATGGAACTGGGCTTGTAAAGAATATTTATAAGTTAATCAGTGGTATAAGTCAATTTTTTTAAACAGTTACATTAGAGAATTCTCCTTTGAGTTCTGATTTTGTGTTCCCATTGGCATAAACGTGAGTGTACTCCTAAAGCGAAAGGCAAAATAACAGTACTGTGTTAAATTATTTGCCAGACTTATAGTCTGTCACATCCTGCTGTCTGACTAGCCTTGTTGGGCAGGGTTAATATTGCTGTGGAAAACTGAATTTAAGATTGTCTGATTTACTACATGTCAATGTTAATCTTCACAAATATTATATTAGGTAAGTGGGAGGAGGGAGGGGGAGCATTTATCTTGCACAGTGCTGTAAAACAGTAATTGTAATTGAAAAGCAGTTGTGTCTTGTTATATTTACTTTTATTGTTCTGAAATAGTAATGACAGTGGACTGTTTCCTTGCTTGTCTCTAGATACGTGCAGATGTTATTGCAGGCTAGCTAGGGAAGGAGCTCATTTATTACCAGGAGTACCAGCCTGTGTGCATGCTCTGATCCTACAGCAATTTCAGCCAGTTTGCTCCCTTTTCACTAAGCATTAGCTACTTTAAGCTTTATTTACTGCTGCATAAGAGCATGTAAGTGAGAATATAGATAATATTAACTTATTCCCGTGCTTGTGCAGTAATAGCACTGCACTGACTTCAGAAGAGCAATGCTTGGTCCTGAGAGTTAAGGAGATCAGACTGGGATCCACAGGCTGGAGTTTTCAACAGGGCATAGAGGAGTGGGGACGGTACCCACTAGCTCATGAAGCTCCCTTAGACCCTTGTGAAAGCACCATGTGCTGTGCTTATCTTTGCGGTCCTAGTTATTAGCTCTGGGTTGTTTAAGAACAGTCGAGTTATTGCCCCATACATGATATGAACATATGATATACTGTTCATGTGCTATCAGTGTGGGACATCTGGACCATTTAGGGACACACGTAGCTATCAGCAGTAGGTTAGGTTAGATGGAGGACTTGAGCTAACTCTGCTGAAGCTAATGTGAGTCCTTCTCATGACTCTGATTTGAAGGTAGATAGACCCATATTTTTGCATGAAATTTATGCATACTTCTTAGAAAGTGCCCGCGCAAGACAGAGTTGAAACGCAACGTTGGAGGAGGGCTTAAGAGAAACTTGTACAGCTGTGGTCAGTGTTACGCTTAAGACTGTTCTCTCAGGCGTACAAGCTGGCCTGTTCCAACTCTGTTTACAGTGGGACCTCTCTTTTTTCCTAAGGGAGGTGGCATTTTTGGTGGTTTGTCCTTTCAGATGCTCTTCCTCCTCCAGCTGTTGTCAAACACAGTGAGTTGTTACACAACTGCTGCATTTGTTATGCTGTCATATGACTGCATTTATAGGGACAAAAAGCCCAATAGGTCTGAAATGATCTCTCTTTCTCAATGGCAGGAGCAGTGGCAGCAGCAGGAGGTATATACTAAGAATACCTCTGGAAGAGAGAGGAAGAGCAAGTATGCATGTACGTATCACTTTGCACACTGACATTCCTCCCAAGGGGATTGAGGAAATAAGCCAAATAAGCTTGGAAAAGGCAGTGTTAGTTGAAGATCCTTCTGATTCTGCAAAGGTTTAACCAGACCTCTGAGTCTGGCAAGAGATGCATTCTAAGAAACAACTGCTTAAAGAATTCCCCTTATTTGTCTGCTGTCAGTTGGAGCCTCAGTTTGCTGCCCCAGTGGTAAACATTCACCTCCATGCTGTGAGTGTCTGTCTCTGTGTGCCCAGCTCTTTTCAGCCAGCGGGAAATAACACCAAGGAGTCAGCACATGTTTATTGCTGGGAATTTACACTGTCTGTGTGCAGATGTTGCTGCTGTTAACTTGAAAACCTGGCTGTGTAGTGCTGAGAGCAAGAAACATTTATAAAACTGGGATTCTCTTCCCGGCTCTGCTGCTGAAGCCTACAAGGCGCTAGTTGGTAGAGGCATTGCAAAAGATACACCAGCAAGACTGCTACAAATAGTACTCTCAAAAGAAGTAGTTACTCAGGTGACCAGAAGGAGCTGCTCAGGTGCATTTATTGCAGGTTAGAAAGTGCCCTTGAAGGTAAAATCTTCTAACTAATCACAGAATAGGTGAGGCAGTGGAAATGATTTCTACCAAGGTGTTCAAGCTCTGACCATAATTAGACTCTGTGTCATGGTATCTGTCCTTTAATTCACAGCTACAGGTTGTAGCGATGTGGCTTTATATGGATAACTCTCCACCAGGAACTAGATGAGGATGTTAATTTGCTCTGCACAGACTTCTAATTGCCTGTTTAAATTAAAGTAAGTTTTGGCCGCAGTACCTTGGGCTGATTTTTAGTTAGGTGAAAGCATGGTAGGTCCCACTTGTATACATTAGAAGAGCTGGGGAAAGGGATGGGTATGAGATGGCAATGTTTGCAGATAATTAGTTTGTTTAGGCTAGATAGATCTTCAAGGAGTGAGAAGCTTCACATGGATATAACCAAAGATATGTGGATGGGCAGCGGGCTGGCTGATCTGTGCAAGTGTCATGTGTATTAGTAACTACTGGGGAGCTAAGGGCAGGTAAGGACTATTAATATATTTCATGTAAGTTAAATGCAGCCACAGAGCCAAGGCACTTGCTACCACTGACTGTCTAATGGTGCTTCATTATCACCATGCTTCTGAAATAAGTTCTATCTATTACAGATTATGGGACAAATTTATACCATTTCTCGTATTTTGCCCAGAGCTTGGCCTCTTACAGAGAAACGACCATGGCCTGGATGATCTTGCATGAACTGATCTGCTACGAAAGACTTTAAAAGATAAAGGGCTCTGTAGTCCATTACCATTCTTCTGAATCTTTCACATTATTAAATTCATCTCATTATAATGCCTCTTTTCAACAGGAAGCTATCAAATGGATCCCAAGAATGTGGTCGTTCTGACCCAGCTCATTGAGATTCACTTATCTCACGATACAAAGCATAGCCAGAATACACCAGCTGTACAGAAGAAGATAAATAGTTCAGATGTCTATTTGGAACCACTGTAAGTAGATATTTTCTCTCCAGTAATGTAATTTTATCTTGCTGTATCTAATTGCGGGTAGTTGCTGAATCTAACGATGAGGTTGCTCTGTTTTCTGTCTTAACAATGTCTCTAAAGCCTGAAGCAATGAGAAAAATCAAGATTATTTAAAATTGTCCTGAGTGATTCCACTGTTGCACAGGATATTTTTCTTGGGCTTTCATGGATTTCAGTAGTTCAAAACTATATTGTCTTCTTTTATGGAAAAGAAGTTCTAAAACCTCCTGTAAGATGAGAAGGTTCATGAATTGGTTCAGTAGTCAACCGCCGACATGTGAGACAGAGACTGAACTAACCAAGCGTTCTCTTAAACACATCGCCCCCAGAAGCCATTTCTGACACTTCTAAAATGTAGAATTATGATGTGATGCTTCTGTTTTGGTGATACTTTACTGATTTACCTGCGCTTTGCATGAGAATTTCTGCCTGTGGCGGCAGAAGAGCTAACTGGTTGCTCTGCACTGTTAAAGCAGATCGGTGGCCTCATATTCATGGCCACCATGCCACCTGGAATACAACTTGGGAGTCTCCTTGCCAGCCATAGACCTCCCATGCTTGAGCAAGAGCTGGCTCACCATTCAGCTGTAGGTGTCTGTTCCATTTGTAGCTATCCCTGTCTTTTAAATTATTCAGCAAGTTTGATCCCTGCACTAGAGGGCAGTCAGAGTCAGCTGCACCAGCTGGTAGGTATGTCACACCAGCCCCAGGAAAAGTGGGAAAATCTGTGAGGAGAAGGGGCTGCCAGGTCCCAGGATTTGCCTTTTAGTCCTTCAGCCCCTTAGTCTTAGCCCTTTGCCAAGGCCAGGAGCGAGCAGCACAGGCACTGCCATTTTTCATCATGAATGAGAAACTGAAGTGCAGTGGCTGCTGGATCCTTCTCCAGAAGGTATTTATGCAAGTTGATCTCTTCCTTGGCTATTCTTAACCCCAACTTTGCATGTATTGGGCATTTTCTGGGCCCACCTCATAAATTTTTAGTGTAGATAAATCAAAAGGAAAATAACTGGATAGGAACGAAATGCTGAATAAATTGCCGAATTACATGATTCCAGTGGGGCAGGACTTGGACAGCTGTCATTGATTTCAGTATACATTTAAGTGCTGGGTTTGTCTGGAAAATCAAGTGTGATATGTTTATGTAGTCCCTTATACCACTGTAGAAGCCATCAAAGCATTTCGGTCTCCTGCAAAGCTTTGTGCTATTCACAAATCCAATTGACTTGTTCCACATCACCTTCATGAAGGGCTACATTCACTTATCTGGAAGGTTTGCCCAGGATCTGGAAAGGAAAGCCGTCACGTGATTGGGGAAGTTTATGTGAAGCACAAAGCAGAAGAGAAAATGGAGTTTGATGGCAATAGGTCTGGGACCTTGGGTAGTTGATTTATTTAGGAGAAAGGAATTTTTCTCCCTCATAGCCAGCACTGCACCATCCATGGCATTCTGAATTTGGCTCTTGAGAAGTAAGCATTGCCTGATGCCTCAGACAAGATACTAGACTTGGTGGTTGCTAATGCAACCTGACCTAGCAGGTCCTGTTGTGTGTTGAAGGGAGAACCCTGGCAACCATCTGCTTGGAAATTCCTGCCCTTGTGTGCAGCTGGATTTACAGCACCGCAAGCATGAGGAAAGCGTATTGAAACAGGAACCTCACATTAATACCATGCTATTGAGTGAATGGCAGCTTTTTGTAAAGAGCAGTTGACTTTGCAGACCATCCCCAAATAAATTTTGGGTAAGAGCTGTTCTTTTTCTAACAAAAAGCTGACAAAAAGCAGGGAAACAGACAGCTCTGTTATCAGCTCTGGCTGAAAGCCCATGCCACCAAGCCATCTTGGCGAATCCTCCTCTTCCTTTTGCACCTCACATGCACCGCTCAGGGCTGTCCGTAGCCCACTAGCTGCCAAGCCTGGTTTTCCACCATCTGCACTAGACAACCTTTTCTTTTGGCTTGCTGCTGCTGCTCATGGCTCTGTCAGTTTGAATGGCAAACATGGATACAAGCATTACCAAAAGGAAAGCCCCATGTGGAGGTGACAATGTGCATCTGGAACTGGTCCAAATTGAGTAAGTCTTCCTTCTTCCTTCACATACTTAAGCAGGAACCAGGAAATATCTTCAAGGGATTTTTTTTTTTCTAATTCCTGCTTATTCTTTTCATAAACGGCTGGCAATTTGTAAACATCCCCAAAGCATAAGGTGTGCTCTGAGCTTTTGCTTTCTCGGGTTTCATGTCTGTTTACGCTACAATAAGGCTAAATAAGTGAAGGGCAGTAGTAGCATCTCTTTGCTTTGTTTTCTGGCTGGCATTTCCAGTCTGGTCTGGAACAGCTGAACCCAGGGAGGGATTCCCACTGTTGTCAAAGGGCTCTGCATGAATATGTCCAGGGCCAGTCCTACATTTCTTTTATTTCGTGTGCCCTAAACTCCCACCAGTTTCACTGGGTGCTGACACTTTTTGCCAACGGCAGCATCAGATCCCCCAGCAGGGATCTCCTGTGTTGAGGGTAAAGGAGATTTATGTCTCATTTCCCTGTGCTGTGTGTAATCCTTGTGCTGCAGCATAAGGACGTAGGGAGTACAAAGTCCTGCCATTCTGATTTCATAGTATTTTGCAACACCTTTGTACTCTCTTCATTTCTGTAGGGGACTGCATGTGATGCAGGGCAGTGAGGAGGAGGACTACTAGGGCCTTGGGAAGTGCTTGTCCTGATCACTGAGACTTAATAGCTCTTGGGCATGAACAAATTAATCCAAAGGAAATAAACCAAATCCTTCTTTAAAACAGCAAGTTCTTTTCCTTTTTCTCCTTTCCCTTTCCCTTTCCCTTTCCCTTTCCCTTTCCCTTTCCCTTTCTTTTTCTTCCTTTCTTAATTTTTTTCACTTTTTTATTTTTTAATCTCCTCTCCTATGAGTACCAAAATTTCTTTTAACCTTCTCTTCCAGATTTTTAGACAGCTCTGGCCTCAAACAGGAGCTGATGTACCAAAACCCCATGAGAGAGGTCTATTCTTACTGTATTTCTGGCCTATTTTTGCTACAAAGAGAGATGGATGCCCTCTGAAGCTCAGAATGGTATCTGGAGTTTCGGATGTTTCCCCTTGACCACTGTGGCACTTGCCCACCACTTGTCCAGGACACATATTCTGTTGTTTGTAAAATACTGGTCTGCTTACAAGGGGGAAAAAAAAGTCACTACAGAGGTGAACTGCTGTCAGTTTGGAGAGTGGAAGGGTGGGAAATGTCACTCTGTCTTTCTCTTTTGTGGGGAAAAAAGTGGGAGAGTATATCATAAAATGACTACTTGAAAGGCAGTAAGAGTAAAGGACAAAAGGACAGAACTCACTCATATTTCATGTCAGCTAGGTGCCAGGTCTTCCCCCACCCAAGGTACGTTACCTGTTTCAAGCATTCTTCCTCACAGCGGTGTTAGTAGACAAAGTACTGGATTTATGAATAAGAAACTGAAAGACAGAGAGATAAAGGGGACATTTGCTCCACAACACAAAGGTGGGGCTATTCCCAAGGAGAAAATGCTGTCTCATAGAGATGGACCTAGCCCACTTTTAGATGAGGCAGCAGGGCACTCGGTAGTACAATTCCATCAGCCCGGTACTTACTCTGGCGCTGACAGTAAGTCCTCGGGTAGCTGTGCCTTTTTCTGTAGCTTTGTTGGCCAGTTTAAAACTAGCTTGTTCATGTCTGTGCAGGCTGAGGTTGAAAACGTGACTTGGGCTGTGAAAGAAATGGCAGACCAGAGACTGAACAACACTCCTGGGTGCTCCACACCATCTCTCTTTCCTGTGCTATCCAGTGCTGCATCCTGCGGGGCAGGAAGAAAGGAGGAGCCCCTTTGCACTGCACCGTGCCTGGCCCCACCGGCAAGCAGAGCCTTCCTCTTTGCCAGAGCTCTCAGTCTGTCACCTTGCCCCAAAAGTAACATCATGTCAGATTGATTTCTGGGATATCATTTTGGGAGCACAGCCGCATTGGCCTCATCGCTGAAGTTTATATAAAAATGAAAAGTACCTTTAAAAAAAAAAAAAGACGGTCCTACAGTCCTCTAAAACCTTTAGTGGATCTGAATCAAGTCTTCCACATAAACTTCTTAAAGGCTCTGCAAGTCAAATGCTTTTTCCCATAGGTTTTGGTGGGCCTCAGATGGTATGGCTAATTTGGAAGACAAACACCATAGTGATGATGCCCAAGGAGGGAAGTCTATTTTATTGCCTTCATGGTGCAGAATAAATGCAGACAAGGGCAGAAGGGATGGGGGAGCAACAAACCCTACTGTGTTTCACTGAAGCAAGAAGAGTTGCTGGAGAACAATTTCCATGGCAGCAGTTCTGTAGAGTTAGTAGTATTTTTGCATAACAGTTTATCAGACTAGAACTGCAATTCAGAAAAAAAAACCAAACCCTTAATAATAATCCCTGGGTTTACAGTGAGACATGTTTCACCTGTGTTGTCTCTTGTCCTTCCCTTTTCCTTTGGAAAAATGCCTAATGGAAACCATATGTGTCACTTGTACACAGTAGCACATAAAATGAGAAAACTTTTCAGAAATTTTTCTCCTCTTGTTTTAGAAGTCGATTCAGGCCTGTAAACAGATGCATTATTCACTGCATTAGCAGTTTATTCCATTTTTAATCAGCCACATGATGCTATCCAAATATCGTTTAACCTATAACTGTCTTTTGTCCAGAAGCCCAAATATTTGTATCGCTAGTAAGAACTCATTAAGGTGGGACTCATTTTTTTTTGTCCCCTGAATGCTGCCAAGTAGTTAAGAGATTTGAAAGGCTGCAGTCTGAGTACTCTCCCTAGTTATAAAATTGCTATTCTGGGAACTAACTATCCAGTTAGTACAATTACTTCTTTCCGGTAACAGCAGGTCCAACCTGGTTCAAAGGTAATATAATATACTCAGTGATGTATAATATCATAGTTTATATGGAAGTTCCTCTCTGAGAACAACTACGATCACCTTGAAGCAAGTACATTCAAAAGCCTTGAAAATCTGTACTGTACATGTTGTTGCTAGAAAAGCTGTTTTTCTTAAATTCTCATCTTTTATTTAAGCAAAAAGTTAGTAGGCTTTTTTCTTCACTAATAGATTGTGGCAACGTGTAGGGCAAAGCCAGGTGACACTGAATTCTAGAACATCTGATTTAGCAGAGCTGAAGGGAAAGCCAGGAAGAACATGTGCCGTGCATGGTAATCTGGAATTGTGCACATAAGCAAATATTCTGGTATCATGGACATTTCAGATCTGAAATACATGCGCAGCCTTTAGATCAAAAGATCCCTGAGGGTTTTATTATGCTGATCTATCTAATAATATTGTGCAAACTCCAAAGTACCAGTATTTGGTAAACATTCATTTACCCACCTCTGATATGGAGCAATTGCAGGAGTCAATCGTAGTTAGTCTAACAGCATGCAACAAACCAAGCTCAGGTTTGTGGCAAGGCAAAAGGAAGCTCTTACTCATATGAAATGACAGGACAAAGTCTTGTAGCTGATGCCCTTGCCATAGTTTTATGTGTGCATACCTTGATCTTTCCAAAGGAGCAGAAGAGACTGAATGCCAGGTTAGGGGCAAGGTCTCGAGTCCTGCTCGGTTGTGGGGATTGCCCCAGGGGTTCTCATGGGGGAGTGCACAAGCCCTGACCCAGCACAGGGAGACCAGAAGCAACTGAGATCTCCTTGAAGGTATACTGAGCTGATAAAGAGTGACTGGGGGAGTGAACTGGGGGAACGGGCCTTCAGTGGTGGGTGGGTGGGTTTGGGGAAGAGGTGAAGGGAAGGGTGAAGGGTTCCGAGTGTTTGCAAGACAATGCCTCTTCCCTCAATTCTGTCTGGTGTTGCACAGGTGGCTGTGCAGGCAGCAGTGGGGACTTCAGCACTTCTATCGCGTTTCTGTGAGTTTTGGCTGCAGTGGGTATGCTCAAATGGCTGGCAGTGAGCGTGCACACAGTGGCAACTGCTGTTCAGGCTGGGAAGCGGTATCAGTGGTATCAAATGGAGCTGGTCCAGAAGAGTCACTGCTGGGTTAACTGCTATTGACTACAATAACACACAAGGTGGTGCAGCAAGTGGCTATATGCTTGTCACAGCAGGTGATTGCAGAAAACTAGGAAGGGCTGCAGGCTCACTGAAGGACAGGGCAGCTTGATCTTAAGAAGGCAGAGAAACGGGATGAAACTGGTAGAGGAAGAGAAGGAAACACCCATCCCATACTCCTTGAAATCTCACTGGCTCCTCATTCATAAAGCCTAATGGTATTGCCATGCTTTTCTGGCATTTGAATTGTGAAAGGTTCAAATGATGTTCTCCTGAGGTTGGCTGTGGAATACTGCAAATCAGCCAGAATCACCTTCTTTTTTCTCTGCCAGTGCAACAGAGAAGAATCACAATTTTTCCTATGGAAGAAAAGGAGTTAAGCTGTTAGAGCTAGGGTGATCTTTTTTCTAGGTGTGGTTGGGTTTTGGTTGGTTGTTTTTTCCTCCATACCAAGCTTTTTCAGGTCTGTATTATTTTAGTTAGAACATGTTACTATTTTAATCTCTCATCAGCCCAAACCATTGACCTAATACCTCTTCTGAGATAAAATGCATTATTTGATATGGGAAAATTTGTGTCAGTTTAAAAAAAATAAATTGCATGCTCACCAGCAAAAGAGAGCCCTTAAGGATCAGGTCTCAGGTTCTGAATTTGCAAATGAGTGCTGATTCAGGTAATCCAGTTTTTGACAAGCTAGTCAGCACCCCACAATGTCACATTGAGGCCCAAAATATATTTAAAGCAGCTGTTTGCTAAGATCATGCATGTGTCCACCCATTTGTTTACAGAACTATCCTAAATGCAAGGTCAAAACTTCACTGTAGTTTAGCTAAGATTCTGAAAAGAAAGAAAATCCAGTACGCTTTCCTTCTTGATTTCAGTATATTATGTGTTAATTTAAAACTTGTCCACTGCTGTGGAGAGCAAAAAGTGAACCTGGCTAGAGGCAAGTGGTGAAGATAAAGACTCTGAATTGTTCTGACCCTGCAAAGAGAAAATCCCAAGCACACAAATCAACTCTACTAACAGAAAAATAAATCAGGTCCTTAACATTCTCACAGCTATATCTGAGTCATGGCATTTTAATAACACCACTAAGAATGCTATTGCAAATTATCTAATTATTCAAGGAAGAAATTCCCCAGCCTAGGCTTTCTACCAAATCTCTTCTCACCATTGCTGGAGGATTGCTCTGAAAAAGGATGGCCTTACGCTGGCAGAACCCTTGTGGAAGTCTGTGGGAGTTTGCTTTCACTGTGAGCTGCAGGAAACAGTTGGTGAAAAAATAAGTCTGATGGTAAGCGCTGTCAGGCAAATGGCCAAGTCCAAGAAGGAATACAGGCACCTAAACTCTTACTGATCTCCATGACAGGCTGTGGCTTACATTTCTTCAGATGGCTGGCCCTGTATCTTCTTTTGTCTTTTAGGATTAACAGACCAAAGTTCAAAAGCTTGCTTATTTTCACAAAGAATAAAGAAGTGGTGTGTTTTCAAGAGCCGTGGGCAAACTGGGCAGCAGCGCAGAAAGGAGAGTCCTGGCGAGGATGGTTAAAAAGCCAGGGGCAAATTTAGATTACCCGACATGCAGCTGGGTTGTGCTGAATGCACGGTCCTTTGGCCGTGCTGCGTCGCTGGATGGAGGACGACAATGAATGCTGGAGCGTATGCAGTGGTGCCTCACAGCTCGCTGATGGCAGCTGTGCCAGTGACACAAGAGGTACCCCCAAGAGATGAACTAGTCCCAGGGCAAATGGAGCTGGTGCACTGGTGGCTCCGAGTGTCTTGTACAAGCATCCTAGGAGCCCCAGGTTTTCTAAAGAAAACCAAGGCATGGAAGGAATGAAATACCAGGGAGACTTGTACCCTCCAGTTACTTTGCATCCTTGCAGAAGTCCTCAGAGGCCACTAAACCAAGTGCACATCCCTCACAATCCTTGAGGCAAGAAAATACAGTCTGACTGAAAAAGCTTTCACTTTACAGACATGTAGGAATGCATCAGATCTAAGCGTGGGTGAAGTGGTCTACTGAATTGCAGCATATATAGCTTTGATTTAGGAGTTGACAAGCCAAGCTTCCATCAGTATCCACCACACATGCAGAGTTCCCCAAGAATTGTGTGGCCTTCACAGGCCATGCCTCTTCAGGTGGCACCACTGTCCTCTTAGAGTCACTGCAGCTTATTGCTGGTGACACACACACCATGCAAGCAAAATTCTCGTACAGCACCTTCTTTCCTGTGCTGTTGCTTCTCTGCTTTATGTGGAAGGTCTTTCAGACCAACACTCAGGTACAGAAAAACATTGCACAAGAAATGAATCTTTCCCTGGGCAGGCACAGAGGAAAGAGAGTTTGTTCCACTCCTCTTCAGATATCTAGAAGTCTTGATGGCGATGCAACCTGAGACCTGCTCTTTCCTGAATCCCACCTTTCGTGATCCAGCGTGGACTTTCTATTGCTTTGATACACAGTCTCCAGGGGTGGGCCAGCAACCAGGCCTCCCAGCTCACAGGAGCACAGCCCACAATAAAGTCGGCAAGTTTGCCTCCTGACTTGACACAGACCTTCACTTCACTTGTGGCTCCTGTGAAACAACTTGGCTGTAAACCTAGCTAGGCAGGTTGAACAGAAGTTTTGCTGAGGTAAGGTTAGCAAGTTCAAGCCTTGATTAGCGTCTAACTTCCAGAGGTGGATGTGCTCTAAGGAGACACATAAATGTTTGTTTTCTTTGTGAGAAGGTACAATATTATTTAATTCATTGCAACATGTCAGGATTTCTATTAGAACGAGAAGCTTGAAAAGGAGTACATGCCTTTTTGAGAGAGGGAGACAAAAAACAGAAATACAAGGAACGATCACATATGTATAGCTACTGGGAAAAAAAGAAAGAAAAATCCAAACCCTACTGCACACTCACAACAGAGATTATATAATTTTAAACGTTTTAAGTGCAGCACTCATGTCTGGGGTGACCAATTATCCATCTTTTTTTATGTCTTAGGGAAAACTATTACAATAATTGCAGGCTTTGATCAATGGTAGATGAATCATTTAATGACAAAACTGTAGCAAAGAGTCCAAAGCTTTTAATTCAAGTACATGTTAATCTGCAGTCCTGTTTAATTATCCACTTGGATGGTGAGTGATAGACTGTGTATATCAAGTAACTTAAACTCCAGATTTTATTTGTAAACTATCAGTGAAGAGGATGGTAAGTAGGACTAGATCCTGACCTCTCCTGCGTGGTATTGCACTTACTTAACCCAGATGAAGAGCCTGCCCAGAGAGTTAAAAGGAGTTCAGTAAAATTTCAGTGAAACTGGAGAGTCATCACACTTTGAAAGGCAGAAGGAGGAATATATGACAGCTTGCATTATGACCTAGAAACTCAGTCACTCCATTTTTATAACCATTCTGCACCAAAACCAGAAACATAGCCCTGCCCTGCTCCAGAAATTATAACGTCCAGTCATGCAGTTTGTATGGAAAATACAAGTGTTCTTTGAACTTACTGTCTGCCTTTGGTTTGTTTTGCTTTTTATCTACCTTGTTTTTTCTAGTCTTTGGTCTTCTGTGTTTGCTAAAGCTATTCAAGAATGCAGTGCCAAACAATGCCCTATTACTGCTCATCCTAGGCAGCAATAGTTACCCTCACCCACAGTTAATGTTGCACAATCATTTCCATTACAAGAGTATTTTCTTTTTTTTCCCCTTTTTTTTTTGAAGTTGCTTGCAACTTTGCTAAGCTCTGTCATTCAGGCTGAAATTTTCCACGCCGGACGTCTACCTCGGGCCTCTTTTGCGTAATTTAAAACAAAACAACTTAAATATCACCCATTCCTGAGAACAAGATGATGCAAAACGTGTACATCTGCCCACATTAGAAATCTTACTGTCAATTGAAAAGCTCTGGTGCATTCACTCCTTCGCCTTGTTTGGAGGTCAATACAAAGCTGCCCTGCTTTTTAGAAGTGCCTTTGTCATTACTGTGGTATTTCTTGAAATCTGAAAAAAAGTGTAGGACTGAAGCACTTGGGCTACGCCTGGTTAGAAGGGACCTAGAGTTTGGAAACTAAATTCTGTAAAAATGTACCAGCCTTTCACATGGAAACCAGCGTAGCCTGAAGTGTCACAGCAGTGGCAGCACCTGCCTGGCCTCAGGCAAAGAGCACAGGCACCAGAGAGAAGAGGGTCAGCCACAGGCAGAGGATTTTCCTCTCCAGATCCAGAACTTAGGTCTGGGTCTGTTGTTCATGTTCAGCACATAATTTTGAAATTCCCTGGCAAGCTAGGTATGCGGGGGTTCTTCTTAGGCTAAGTCTATGGATATGAGTTTTCCACCATGAGTAGTTTCTCTGTTTTCTTAGGTGGGGAAAGGCTGATGAGGAGCTGATGTTCCAGCTACATATGATAAACCTTGTGCGGACTACGGTGAAATTGTGATGTTGCGTTGTTTAGTTTTCTTTTAATACCTCGGAAGCATTGTGGAATGTAATTCACGCAACACCATTAACATTGCAGCCATTCAGAAACCAGGACTGTCCTTGCAACCCTATTCAGCCCCCCTTTATGGCATGACAATGGTGTGGAGAGTATAGAGAAACAGTTGAGAAATTATGATGTCAAGGTGACTGACTGGAGAGCTACATCCACCTCCGGACTCTGCTCATTAGACTGTCTCCTCTGGGACTTATGACTCTTCCTTAAGAAGCTTCAAAGTATTGCCATTTCCTTTATGTCAGGCTTCTTCCTCTCATCCCCTCTCCCCCTGGCTTATGTTAATGAAAGTATTACTACACTGTGACTAAAGAGCACGTATGTGGCTAAAAGCAAGGGTTACAAGATATCAGACCTTTCGTCGTAATAACTAGGTATCAGAAAGAAAAGGCAAAAGTCATTTTTTTTGAGGTGCATATACTGTTTTATTTACAATTTTCCTCTTCTGACAGAAGCTGTAGGAGCAGGTCTGTGACACTGCCACAAGTCCGGAGCAGCTAGAGACAGCTCTACTGCCAGCACAGGCAACGCAGGGCTGCCCAGGGCAGCAGACTGCTACAGGCTGCAAAGTGATGATTGCCACAGTGCCTGCTGGGCCAGTACAAAAACTTTGGCTACTGTTGGAGCTGTTGCTCTTGCAGAAGGGACCAGGGTCCTCCCCGGCAGCTGCCGTAGGCCCCAGTGCATGAGGATGGGGTCTCAGCAGATTCAGCCCCTGTTCTCCTGCTCCTCCTGCCCTGACACCTGCCTCTCCTCTCCAAGCAGCAGTGGTAACTTTGCCTGTGCTGCTCAGTTAATTTGTTCTGTAAGGGAAGATGGGGTTACTGCTGAAGAAATGCTAGAATAAGACTACTGAAAAAGACTTCACCTATTGAAAAATATTTAAGAGTTTTTCCTCTGTAAAATGCAGAACACCGAGTTCTAGGAACGAACTACATACCTGACTGAGGCTTTGCCGCTCACGAGTAATGCAGTCATATTAACCTCAAGCCATCTCACAAGTCTCACACCATTGTACATGCTCTTTAATTCTCTCCCCAACACACTTAAGTAAAAAATTATGAAACATGCAGAGACAAGTGATGTCAAGAAATAATATACATCTAAATTTTTTTAAATATATGAACAAAACCAGCAAGACAGTTTTCCGTATTTCCTGGTCAAGGTTGCTTTTGGGATAAATATTAAAAGATGGATAACCCCAGCAGCTTCAAATTTGACTTGTGTTGTGGACTACATCAGGATTGATCATCAAGGCAAGATCACAAGGCAGATCTTCAGCTGCGCTCAACTTACAAAAACTTGCAATGGGGTCACGAAGCTGGAAGTGTGCGTGTTTGAGAAAGTTGCAGTGCTAGAGTAGCTGTAATACAGGATCTCTGATACCCTGTTGATGTTGCTTAACTCTTAGTACTAATGAGTTTTAAGTGGCTTAGTTATCTTAAACTGCTCTAAAGGCTTAGACTGATTTAAGCAGTTTAGCTTATAGTTGTGCCAGTCATGGTTCATAGCGTTGAGGGATCCTGATTAAAGCAGTGTATGGTCAGGAAGTGTCAAGACATGTAGTTCAGCTCTGATGAATGTTCAACATTTTGAAAAGGTCATAATTTTCAGGCTTTTTTCCTGAGTTTTCTTTTAAATAGAGGACTATCACACATAAAAATAGAAGCTATGCAGCATCGAGGTTCGGGGCAGATAAAAATTTCCTAACACTAAGGATGTTCCCAAATATTAACTCTGGAACTAAGAGTTGATCTGAAAATCTGAAATGATATTTCAGTGCTCTTTGGCATCAGTAATTTGGCATGTTACTTATTTCTGATTTCTTTCACTGGTGTCTTAGAATTTTTCCCTAGGAGTAGATCATTGAAATAATGCCTAGCTCTTAAGTAGTGCTTCTCATCTGCTCGTTGCAGTAGCTGTTTGCATTGCCCACTCCAGTTTGAAGAAAGGCAGTTGACAAAAGTTTTAGAGGTTTGCAACAGCTGCTTTGTTTTCACCCTGACACAGTAAGAAGTAAGAAGACACCAGTGCCTCTCCTTTCCCCTTGGGGAGGGAACTCACTGTTCCCATAAAACAAGGCCGAACCAAGGCCTGAATCTAGAAGACCAGCAGTCTAGCAGTCTGCCTGGAAGTGTTTGTGCAAGAGGCAAAGGTAGATGACCATCCTTTGCGTCAGGAAGAGGCTCAGGGCACATAGAAGAGAAAGGGCAGCAAAGACCTGGGTTGGGCAGGGGACACAGAGGGCCCCAAAGTTGGTGACACTGAGCACAAGCCCTGTGGCTGTGTGTTGGAACATGTTAGCTTTGCTAATCATCATCTGCATGGCCTAGCTTTTGCCAGCACCAGTTGATTATAATTATATTCTGCATTAGCAGTGCTTTGTTGAAGGGCTTTCTGGAGCTCAAGCTACAAAGGAGGGTTGCAGCCCTGTGTTTCTTGTCTAGTGCTGAAGGTGTCCACGGCCTGGATCTTCCTACCACAATTCCTCACTCCTGCCGAGAGTTTCTTTGCTCATTGGCAGCGAGCTCCTCCAAGGAGGGGTTGCTCTGCCATTGATTCAGTTGGAAATGTAAGGATGGACCTTGCTGAGTGAATATTTATGTCTGGAAGATGCTTAGCATGCTTGGCACACTGCCAGGAATACTTCACTAATAATAACAGTAATACTGTCTCTCTAGTAAAGATCTTTACAAACACAGAAGAGAAAAAAAAGCAAGAAGAGTAAAACACTACAGCTGTCTGTTCATCCTGGGCCAGTTTCAGGAAAATCCTTCACCAGCTCTGAGGTAAAATGTCCCTTTTGCAAGTGCCACAAGCTCTAACTGGTGAAAAGAAAGGGTCTGTTTGCATTTGTGCTGAAGAGATAATGTTTATGTGTTCCTAATTTTTAGATAATACCACAGAAACACTTAAGAGGATAAGAAATACAGCTGAATAACAAAGAATAAGACAATGTCAGTTGTGTTCCTGTGGCCTTTAATTTAGTTTTTAGAGCATATCGGGCACAGACGCATTAGTCATAGGCACACATGATGTGTCCTTTGGGCTCTGCCTCACTTCTGTCTTTTCAGGATGAGACTGGGAACATTCCCCTTCTCCCCTTTCACCAGTCATTCCAAGTCCGTCAGCACCATCATCACTTCACCACTTTACATTATAAATACTTTACCAACTGCCTTGTGAGGAAAGAGACTGTTATTGTACCCAAGTGGCTCATGGGAAACTGAATGAGAAGAGTATTAAGTGGTTTATCCAAGGATACATTGAGAATCTGGGCAAGTCAGGGAGTTGAACCTGCATCTCCCAAGTTCCAGCCTTTCTTTAAGGCCACTGGACTTTAGCAGAGGATGCCTGAACTCTCCTAACAAGCTGGTCAACACACTTACTTAAAATCTCCAGAATAAAAGCACACACGGAAATCTGATCCTTTGTGCTAGATCAGAATTCAGAAAAAAAAAAAAAGGCATTAACTCATTAAATCTCAAATGTTAATTGTTGCCTTCAGATAGCCACACTTTATTGCCAAAAGCTCTGGGTTGCATATCCAAGTTTACCTGACAGAAAGGTGCAATTCTGGAACAGAATGCAGTAGCAATCTGACTGCATCCAGCAATTTTGTAAGACATCACAGAACAGCTTATAAAAAGGACAGAGAGGAAATGATTTGTGTATTTGTAGCCTGGCTCAAGCTTTTCTAAAGAGCTAATGGGTGAGAGGGACCAGAATTTCAAGCTACTTACCCTGTTCTGCTGGTTCCTAATTGTCCCAGCAAGATCCCTAATTATGGGAAGTCACACAGGAACCAAACAAAGGCACACAAAAAAACATATCTGGAATTGCAGAACAAAAATGGAAAGCACACTGGGAATCCAGAGAAAAATATCTGTGCAGTTAATGTGAAAGAAGAAAATGTAAAGCTCAGAAAAGGTTTTTCTGCTCTGTTGTTTGAGACAATAGGGATTTAGTAAAGAATTAGTCTCCATCGAAAGGTGAAGGAGTAAGACCGCTGTCAGAGGAAAAACATGTCAGAGCCAGAATCTTCATTTGGTCTGTGATATCAGCCTGTCTTTATAAAGCTGTGAAGTCAGTGATGAAGTCAGTGATGAAGTCAGCACAGTGCCTGAGTGACAGATAAGACTTGGCTTTCTTTCACAGCCTGGAGAATGTGGGAGAATCAAAGTTGGTTGTGCAAAGGTGGTGGTCTCCTGAACTACCTCTCTTGCCACCAAGAGGAAAGACGAAGAAAAAGAGGCAATCTAAGAAGCAGTGATGGAAGGAAAAAGTAAGGGAAGTCAACACTAGGTCCAGAGGACAGGGGAGCCCAGGAGGAGATGTGAGGATTTATCCCAGTCCCAGAACAAATTCTTGTGAACATGAATATATAGTAATAATTCTTCGGCAGAAAGTGTGGATCCTGGAATAATTCTGGAATCCTGGAATCCTGGAATAAAAGGCAAAGAAAGTGATCTCAGAATCAAAAGGGTTTTCTAATTGAAACTTGGGCTAAGATGAGAAAAAAGTGCAGACTTGTTCTTAGCTTGACCTCAGTTAAGGATTGAGAAGGAGATTCAAAAGATGACTGAAGACATTTTTAAGGGTTATTCCAGTTCAAAGAATGAATGGAGCTTGAAATAACTTGCTAAATATAAATACAGAAGACTTATACGTCAGGAGGGTACTTTTTGTCCATGTCTGCATCCGAGACTAGATGACCTCTCTTGTTAAACTTCTGCTTCTCATTTGCAAAGACTGGATGATACCCCTCACCCCTTGAAGCTGAAATAAAGGAGAGCATCTTCCAGAGTGGAGTGAGATGTATTCTGCCCTCACAGATATTGGCCTTGCAGTCATTTTAAGTCTGATGTGAGAATTGGAAGACAGAGACTGGCTGTGATTTCTGTGAAGTAAATCTCCTTTCTAGCAAGGATACTTATTAATTCTCAAAGCATCCCTTGGATTCCTTTACTTTTCTCCCCATGGACGTCAGGCAGGACTTCTCTCTGAGCCTCATGGCTGAATTCTGAAGGCAGATTTATCCTCTGTTATTTGCAGATACATGTCTGCAAGTTAATGGGGAGGTATGGAGAAGAAAGGACGTGCTACCTAACGGAGACATGAGTGCCAGGGACTAGTCCCACAGTGAGCTGTGAAATGTCTATGCCACAAATCATGTCAAAAGAAGCAAAAGCTAATGTTTACCTCCCCCTCAGTTTAATGCTCTCAGCTGCAGAGAAACAAAGCAGAAGAGAAATCAGGAATAAAATCCAATCAGCCACGTGCTCTCAAATGGTCTCACCTGCCCCTGGGAGCACAGGGTAGTACAGCTGTGAGACGCAGCCCCCACCACTGTCCTAGTCTGAAAAAAGAATTCGTCAGAGGGACAAGCAATGCTGATAGAAGTTTTGTGCCAGCTAAATAGCTAAGTGAAGCTATATTGGACTATGGGGTTTTTTTCTTAAGGAATTCCATTTTGTGGCAGATTACAAATTGCATTGATTGACCAGTTTTATTGAATGGAGAAGGACTCTGAAAAAAATACTTTCCTTTAGATCTTAGACTGGCCAGCTAGAGTTAGAGCTTGTGATTTTTGACTCAATCCTATGTGTGTAAAACAGGGCTAATATCCTTTCTCCACCATCTCTCAGAGTTGTTCTGAGGATACATCCGTTAAGTGGTAACAGAGAAAAAGTGTGTTTTCATGGCACAACATAAGGCTACTTAGCTGAGTATAACATGGCTATAGGACACATGCATTGTGCAGAGCTGGCGCCGGTAAGTTGGCCTGGCACTGCATTGTGCCATGGAGACCTGCAGTATGATACTGTGGTGAGAGTACTGGGGAGAAATATGCACAGAGAAAACACCAGTTCTGCACTGAGCGCAGGATTCAGCTTGTGGGCAGGATACAAGGTGCAGAGATTCACGTGGAATGCGGACAGTAAGGATGAGCATGTTTGTTTATTCGATCCATGACTGTATGAGATGGCAAGTCCAATTCTAGGACCAGAACAAAAGTACCATGGCCACATGATGCACAGTGCTGAAACAGTACATACTTACTCTTCTGTGTCAAATGCTTTTTAAAGAAGTGAAGGGACACTCTGTTCTGGCAGATTGTATATCATGCACAGTCTGCCTGCGCTTCTCTGACTTCATGATGAGTCAAGTATGGTCTGTCCTTCCACAGCTGGTGTAAGTCCCCTATATGAATATAAAGCTATATGAATATAAAGCTTCCTAAAGCTTTGGGGCTGTTCAGCCTGGAGAAGAGAAGGCTGCGGGGAGACCTCATTGTGGCCTTTCAGTACTTAAAGGGGGCCTACAGGAAAGATGGGAACAACCTTTTTAGCAAGGCCTGTTGTGACAGGACAAGGAGTAATGGTTTTAAACTAAAGGAGGGTAGATTTAGGCTAGATATAAGGAAGAAATTTTTTACAATGAGGGTGGTGAAGCACTGGAACAGGTTGCCCAGAGAGGCAGTGGAGGCCCCATCCCTGGAAACATTCAAGGTCAGGTTGGACGGGGCTCTGAGCAACCTGATCTAGCTGAAGATGTCCCTGCTCACTGCAGGGGGGTTGGACTAGATGACCTCTAAAGGTCCCTTCCAACCCAAAGCATTCTATGATTCTATGATTCTATGATTCTATAAATGCCATCTTGTGAGCTTCGGCTGAAAAGATTATTGAAGTGTGATTGTATGCATGCATCTGGTCCAGATGAAATTTGTAGCGCAGTGACCCAGTAGTGTGCAGGCCACACATCAGTGATTGTAGAGTCACTGTTCAGGTTCATCAGTTCCCTGTGCGGAGTGTGGTATGTGTTCCTCAGACAAAACAGCTTGTGATCCTGCAATTGGAGATTATATCACAGTGCCTTACCTCCAACCGGGAACAAAGGTTTCATAGGCAGTTCCAATCCTGGCATTTCCTACCTGTGAGTGCATGATTTTGTGTCCTTGGTAATGTTCTTTTTGTGTGTCATATGATCATAAGTCTATGCTTGTGAGCATTTTCCACGCAGTACTTGGATATTTTGTATATAACAGTGTGCTTTTATGTCTTCCTTTGCAGAACTTTTGCTACTACTCTGTTTGTAATCTTCAGTGATCAATTCTGCTATGAAACAAAGCAGCCTATGACATGATTGCTTAAGCATCTACAATAATGAGACTAAATGTTTTGGCATTGAGGAGCCGCTTTAAACAGAGCTTCCTTTGTGATGGATTCCTAGTGGAAGTTATTGAAATCCTATATCAGTATTTTTTGTTAAGTTTTAAAACATTTCCTTTATTACCTGCATCCCTAGCAATTTTCTTTGTCATTCAACAAATTAATAATGCAGTTGTGTTCGAAGCCAGTTTTGCGTCTGAACTTGAGGGTGACTTTCACCAGAATGCAATTCAGTTACCTACTGTGTCAGATGCCAGGTGCTGGGGCCAACCTGGAATGAAGACTGAGCTGGTTTGTTACAGGGCTCTTGGAAGTGGGGCTGCTTTCATGCCTCTGCCAGGAAGGGATGAGCAGCCTTCCTCGCTGTGAGGCTGCTCCCTACATCCCTAACCAGAGGCTGCTGGTGGCTGTTGTCCCATTAGGAGCTACAGCAGCTAACCTGATTTTCAAATGGGAGCTTGCCCTTGGTAAGATCCAAAAACCTTCACGCTGCAAATCGAGTGCACTTTTAAATAAATGCAGCACCTCTGCAGAGCAGTGTCAGGTTTTCCAGCGACATAGCAAAAGTGAATATAGCTGCTGTAAGTATGAGGAACAGATACTGAGATCTGCTCCTGTGACAGAAAAGAGAAAGAAGGGATGGAGTATGGATAGGAGGAGCAGGGGTGGTGACCCTGCATAGGGATCAGAGGAGTGAGGACGGATCATGCTGCTAGTCCTGATGCTGGAAGTAGCAGCTGGCCACACTCTCTGAAACCAGTCAACCAGAGGTGGCAGCAGCAGAAGACAATCTGGCTCTCCAGCACCCTGGAGCAGGCAAAATAGGCAGCTGGGTCATAGCTGGTTTGCGTGCTTTGGTTTCCTGCTCTGGGAAGTTAAATGCTTTATGGATTCCTAGAACCAGCCCTGTACCTGTCTACACATGGCCTCAATTATTTCTCTTCATGTTCGCATCGCACTACTTTTTCCCTCTCACTGATAAATCCCTGCCCATTCTTGTGTGTGGTCCATTGAGAGGGAAAGACCTTACCAGCACTCTTTTGTAAAAGGATGCTCTTTTAATTCAAACGGTAGCAGGCTGTGTGGTTGTACTGAACGTCTTTGTTTCCATCTCCTGCTGCCTACCTCTGCAGGGCGGGCTACAGCACACATTGCAGGTCTAGCAGGAACATGATGGATTGTCTCACAGCAGGCATGGCTGAAGCATATGAACGGACAATAAGCATTCCCCTGAATTGCCAACGAGGGTAAATATTGGCTTCAATAGCGGGGACTTGCCTCTTTTTCATGCCAGCACATCATTTCAGTGTTGCAACAGCATCTTTAGTTCTTGTCTCCTATCTGCTGAGGCCATGCTGACTGGGAAACTACCCATGTGCCTGAATCCAGGAGAGCAAGGGGAGCATTTTCCCGTGTTGCAGCCAAACCCACTTTCTTCCAGCACAGCACAAGCCTGCTACACAAGCTTCATAGAATCATAGAATCATAGAATCATAGAATGCTTTGGGTTGGAAGGGACCTTTAGAGGTCATCTAGTCCAACCCCCCTGCAGTAAGCAGGGACATCATCAACTAGATCAGGTTGCTCAGAGCCCCGTCCAACCTGACCTTGAATGTTTCTAGGGATGGGGCCTCCACTACCTCTCTGGGCAACCTGTGTCCAGTGCTTCATGCTACAAGTGTTGAGAAGGGGGTGGCAGACTAGGAAAAGATGGAAGCGTGGCCAGAAGGCTGGTGCCCCGGATACCCCTGGCGTGGAAGCTGCAGCTGTGTTTCAGTGGCGGCAGCAAAGCACAAACAAAGTGAGCAGCATCGCTTTTGTCCCTAGCAGCAGACCAGCACTGACTCTAATCCAGACAATGTGATAGGGGGGCAGCCACAGTTTTGTCTGGACCCTAGGGACCTGCCAGCTGTTCATAGCTGGGAGCCAAGGCAGCGCTTCCGTGGGAGTGAGGGAGTGTGGGCATCATCCAAAGTGAGATGAAGAACAGAAAGGAATTGGCAGATGGAAACAGAGAGGGTATCATATATTGGGGAAGTGGATGATGTTCAGGAATACTTGTCCTGGGGACAGTGCTAGCTTATTGAGGGCATTGGCTGGGAGATTGCAGTGTGTTCTGTGATCCAAAGGTTAGAAAGAATATTACGCTTAGCAAGTGCAGTAATAAAGTAGGGAAGCCAAGCCAGCTCACGGAGTAAAACCCAAGAGGTAGTTTAACTGTATTATAGGCTTGCATAGAATTGCTTACTAAATTGCTAGGCCTTGCTGTTGAATATGAGTTGCAAAGCTTTAAAATGCAGCTTCCTATCCTCTTCCCATTTTCTGATCCACCAAGTACCTATGGCAGGCTTGTTTGGATCTCATGAAAGGCTGGAGGGGTGTTTCTGTTCCTCTGGAAGAACAAGAGGGAGAAGTTTCCCACTGCGAGTTGTGGGCAGGCTGGATTGGAGCAGTGCCCCACCCAGCCTCCCACACAGCGAGTACTGTGTGCTCGCATGCAGGGAACGCTGTGGAATAGCTTGGGTACTGCAAACGATTCCCTCCATCTTCATACATATGGGCTTTCATCACAGAAAGCTGAGCATCCGTGCAGGCATTTTCTGAGGCAGCAGAGGCAAAGAGAAGAAAGAAAGGGAAGAGGGCAGAGGTGGATCACCTCTGTGTGTGTCTGCATGCTGCCTTTAAAAACAAAGCCCGACTCAGACATTTGGATATCGCTGTTTCCTTTCTCTTTAGGAACCAGCCTAGAAACCTTTTTGAGCTGCCAACTATTGATAATACACCTGGGTGGGACAGCCTCAGTTTGGATTTGTACTAGTTACCTTCTCATTGTGATTTCAAACAAGACCAGCAGGGCAGAGGCGTGCCTGGAGTTGAGAAAGGGGACAAGCAGGTGTCAACATCTCTTAAAATTATGCTCTCTGCCAATAACTTGCTCTTCTCCTGTGGACAAGTCATTTAGTTGCTCTGTGCCTGGGATGGTGGCTTGATGACACAGAGTCTTCTTTGGTAATACAGGCTTCAGGTATTGCTACTTTACTTCCCAACATCATCATCCTCTCCTTCGCTTTCTCCTTCCTCCACAGCTCATTCCTGCTCCGGTGCCACTGCATGTTACTACTGTGTTCATCACCAGTCAGCATTTTCCCAGCAGTATTATCAGTCTGGTAACTGCTGAGACTATAAAAGACAACAACAACAACAAAAAAGCTTTGTTAGGTTTGCTTGCTTTTCAGTTGGAATGGTTACACCATCTGGTTTATGGAGAGGGCACAGCCTGTTGGGAGGTGGCGATGGCACAAGGAAGGAGTGAGGAAGAGGCAGAAGCAGCAGTCGCTGAAGACCTTGCTGCCATCACATTCTTCATATTGACAAACTACAGCCTCCATTTCAGCATTAAACAGTAACAAGAGAAGGTGCTGTGAGTCATCACTAGGGGATGTTTGCAAAGTGTTTTGAGATCCTTACAGATACCTTGCAGAGAAATGTCTTGAAGAAGAGACATCTCTGTTCTTACCCTACAAGATTTTCTAGGCAGATAGTAATAAACAAGAATCATTGCAGGTCATGGCTAGCCTTAGAGCATGAGCTCCTGCTTGGGAAGAGGATGCCTGGATCATGTAAGAATCACGTTTTGAGAAAAAGGAGGGAGGAGGGATTTTTAGGTTGCAGATACTTTTCTGCTGTCTAATTGCAAGAAGGTGGAGAGCTTTTGACCCTGTTCAGTGTGCAGTGGGCTGATCAACTTCTGTCTAGCAGGCTGCAACTGTTGAGAGCAGTGAGATTATAATTTGCAGTTACGAGCTTAAATGTTCTAATTCTTCCATTCCACTATAGTTGTTTGTTGTCATTCTTCTCCCCAAACCCAGTTGTCCCATCTGTGGTGCTGGCATGAGCATTTATGTCGTAGTGCTGTGAACCAGAGAGCCATTTTGAGGGGAAAGTTATTTTTTGTCCTGAGCTAATTCAGCAGCCAGGTGCACAAACACTGGGGTCAGCTTAAGCACAAGTGAGGTGCAGGAGCATGAATGAATGATTAAAGGCGAAGAACACCAAGGCTTTTTAAGCCAAGTTAAGCAGCAACGGTGTCTCAGTCCACCCAAAGTGAAAAAGGGAAATGAGCTCTTGCCTATCTTCTGAAAGTCTTGGCTTTTGCCTTTTTAAAAGGCAAACGAACAGAAAATACGCACCAAGACTTGACAGCTAATTACAGCCAGGAGAGAAAAGGAGGAAGGGAAAACACAAACAAGTTGAGCAGAAAGATCTTATAAAAGCATTTTCTGTTGCAGAAATCTGTTTATAAAGGAACACAGAGAGGCAGCCCTCTTTCAGTGGGACCCCTGATTTGGCTGTGAGTTCACTGCTCTCATAAGGTTCTTTATCCCCCACTGAAGTACTGGAGAGATTCACCATTGCACTGGGGTACCAGCCGCTGCGCAGCCCAGCTGACAGTTAGGGTCACCCCACAAGCTGGATCGCCTTCCTGATCTGGATGAAAACTTGCTCAGCAGAAATCACTAGATCTAGCACAAAAGAAGAGCTTGAATCGTGCAGCAGCCCAGGGGTTGAGGAGTTGAAGCCAACTGTGAAATGGCCAGGGGGCAGATCAGAGACCTATATTTCCCCATCCTATAGGATACCTAATGTGGGAGCAATAAGGTAGCGTTCAGTGAACACAGCTGGCCATGCAGCGCACTATACATTATACTAGGCAGGTGGTTACAACCAAGCAAGAGCTCTATTTTACAGAAGCACTGAGATCAGGGTATTGTTGCATTAAATGTTTTGTACGTGAGACCAAAGTAGAGTGTCTCTGCTCTGAAAAGCCTCTAAAGCCTCCAAAACCTCCAAAGACAGCTCCGATGTGGTGGGAAAGGTTGTCATCTGCAAGGGACCACTCAGCATCCAGCAGGTCAGAACTCTTCTGCAGTGACATTGGTGCTGTTTTTTGGGGGATTTGAAATGGGATCTCAGTGAGGAGGGAATTGCTTTTATGACTAGAATGAGTGGGGGAAGAACAAGGAGGAAAGAGAAGTGAGAATCAGTTGTGGAGGAAGGCTGGTCTGAGGGGATCACAAAGGAGGATGTAGGACCAAACTGGTATTCGAGAAGAAATGCCTAATTTAAAACTGTAGAGAATGTGGATGACATTGTGAGTACAGCTTTGACCTTGCTAATGTGATTCTATGTCTGTTCCTGCCAGCCTCCAATACAATGACCTGTGCACCTGGCCCTTTGCACTATGTATTTTATCTTTTCTTTTTTTCTTTTTTTCTCTTTTCTTTTTTCCACATGAGCCTGTATGGCTCTGGGGTAGAAGACTCCCCATGGATCTCTAAAGAGAGTCAATCTTGTGTAGTTACTGGTGGGTGTGAGCAATATTTATTTTGGGGGAGCTTTTGGAAGTGGGGGGACAAAGGAAGGGAGGACCCATGCAACAGCAAAAATCTCTTTTTTTTTGTCTTTACTTGTATGCTGCTGCTGTACACTGCTAGCCTGATACCCCAAATATGGCTGTGTTTCAGGAGCAGGAAAAGTCCTTGTAACATCCTGTGGGATCCCATGGGATGGGATGGGATGGGATGCACTAGGCCAATGTGCAAACTGTGCAGCACTTGTCCTTTAATTGCCAGCTCTGTCCTTGCTTGTGGAGTCAGCGCGCTCTTCTGACTGGACTCCCCATAGGCTTTTTGCCAGCCCAATTCTGTAGAAATTCTGCATCATTTTGTATGGTGTTTTTTTTGCATGGCACAGCTTTAAACATTGCAGGCTGGTTCTCCTTTTTTCTTTTTCCTTTATTGCTTGCTTGCTTTTATTTTGCCCTTTGTTTCTTCCACCGTATTGTTCATTTATTTGCACTCCCTTTGTGCCTTGTCTCAAGGCTGTGAGCAACGTCTCCGTGCAGGGAATTCATTGCGCTACCACGTCACAGTGGAAAGAGCTCCCATTCAGAGACAAGGGAGTATTTTTTTAAAGGGGAAACCGTGTTATCCACAGCTTCATGTTTGTACAGCACAATGTACAAAGACTGTCCCGTTTGGCACGACTTTATCTCCTATTGTTCATGACAAAGTATGAATTGGGAAAGACAGAAATTATGACAAAGGAGCAAGTCGGAGCCTGCTGAAGGGGAGAGAGAGCAAGCAGGGCAAATGTCCAAAGCCACAGGCCATGGAGGGACCCCATGGAGCGCAGCTATGATTTGGTGCAAGGCATCTAACAAGCGGGTGGGAGCAGAGAGCAGGGTCCAGACTTCTGCGTGAGGTGTCACATGTCTGCTCCTGAGCTGCTGCAGTTTACAGACAAATGCATTCAATTGGACTTGATGATCTTAAGGGTCTTTTCCAACCCAAATGATTCTATGATTCTATGATTACCTTGAGCTCGTCTCAGTTTAAACCTGCACTCAGATGTTCATCTGTGAAACGCAGCAGCTGAAAGGCAGGTACATGCCCCTACTTCTGAATGGTGGGAGCGGACAGTGAAGTGGTGTAACTGCAGACAGCCCTGCAAAATCTGTCCCTGAATATAAGTTAGTGCCTGGTGTTCCCATGTGAGGTTCAAGACAGTGGGGCCATCGGAGGAGTGAGCTGCCATGTCAGCAGCGAGAAGATTAACTCCAACGGATACAATAAAACAAGGGCTAAATGAAAGAAAAAGCTCACCGCTGTCAGAGTTAAAAATATGAACACGGTTGCTTGGGAGGGAAAAAATAAGGATGCTTTGTTAACTCCACTGCAATACATTGCAAACACGGTACCTTCATGAGTCCGCACTGCAAAGTGGGTGATGCAAGTCCCATCGGTGCTCGCTGTAGTAGCTTAGGCCTGCAATGAATTTGGCCTACAAGGGCTCCATGGAGAAACAGGAGATGATGGTGGAAAAGGCAACAGAGATAGCTGGTGCCTGCAGGCAAGAATGGGGAAGGAAACTGAAGGAAAGGTCCTGCAACTAGGCAGAGCCATAGGATAAAAAACTTTATAGGCAAGGACCTAGATTCCATGTTGCCTTCTGTAGGTACTTCTGCTGATACCGGTGTGCAGTCTCTGGCTCGGGTAGCACTCAGCAAGCAGCACATGCTGCAAGACAGGGAGGGAGGGTGGTTTGAGCTGGTGCCCTGTAGTGAAAGGAGAACTTGGGGAGTTGTTAATACAAGTAGTTTCATGGAAATGCAGCTTCCTATCTGTGCTCCCCTGTACAAGTACTTAGCAGTAACCGGCTGGCACTGTGACTTGGTCTTGGTCCTTGGCAACACTGGGGCCCTAGAGCTGCTCTTCTATAAATTCACTTGCTGACATTCACACCTGAACACTTAGCTTTGGCTTCCACACACTGGTGCTGGAATGTGTAACGCACTGAAAGAAATTGTGTGCAAATACCTATTCCTAGTACCTGAATGAGCTTCTCATGTTTATTCTTCAGATGGTGGATATTTCTTTGCATATTATGAGATTCATAACCTCCATTTCAGAGATCAGTGTGACTTCTAATAAGCAATTAAGTCCATGGCAAGTCAATCACTCTGTAATTAGCTCCAATCTGTGTTCCCATTAGCTGCAACATCCTTTACCTGCCATTGAACAGCCAGCAGTAAAAGGTGTGAAAATCCCTGTGACCTTGGAAATGCATCCAAAAAACTGAAGCAATCCCCTCCAGCCAGATACTTGCAGACTACTGAGAATACATAGCAGGAGCTGTCTGTTGGAGAAAACACTGCTGAGTAAATCCTCAACTGTGGTATTTAGTAAAGCTTAGTCCTTTTTATTAGTCTTGAGAAACTATGACAGGTAATTTAACTGATGGGAAAGTAAGGATAAACAGTCCCCATTAAGTCACTGTTTGTCTGGATGTGTATCAATCTTGAAATAGCTCTGGCTTTACAAGCAGGACCAGATTTTTTTAAAGCCATATAGTGATGTAAAGACACAGGCACTTAATAGGATTTTAAGCTGCTACCAGGCACTGCAGGGAAGATAGATACCTTACTCCCACTAAATCCTTAGTTAGATATCGCATAAACCAGCTTGCAGCTTGGGTTTGGTTCTCTCGCTGCTATGCCTTTATGTACCGGTTGCTTTGAATGGATCCTATCTAGTGTTTCTTTAATATGCCACAATGCAGGGATAAACTTGGAAGGTAGTTATTCATCCCAGTAGTATTCTCTTGCTTTTTTATCATCTGATGGTATTTTGGTGTGTGCATTTATCATCAGATGCAAAAGACTACTAAACTTGCATTGCAACAGAGAAACAGCTCTCCTGTGTTCCAGTTACCAGGTACCTCCTAGAGTGTGGGCAAAGCTAGAGACAGGCAGAATTTAGAAGGAAGAGTGTTCCTCATCAGTGCTTCTCCCCACACACTTTTAATGGCAAAAATTGCCACCGACAGAAAGATATTAACAGTGAATACCTGGACAGCCCATCAAAACCATTCAGGAGGTCTATACAGAGCATGGGTATCTATAATCAGCTCATTTTTAACTCTGTGATTCGAACAACTGTGTGCTGGTAGCAGCATTCTCCTGATAAGAGAAAAGCTGTTCCTCTGCAGAGCTCCCTGGCTTCCTAAGTCCTCCTTCGCACCCAGCTACCCTCCCTGCTGGAAGCCGTGTACCTCTCTGTGGTTTGCGCGTTCCTGTCTCTGAGGCAACGCAGACGAGTTATGCCAGAGCAGAGGGCCATGATGAAAAGGGGCAGAGGTTATATGTGCATGGGGGAAACCTTTCAGGCGTGGTAGGAAGATTCATAGGTAAAAGGTGCCCAGTGGGCATCCAGCGCTATACCAAAGAGCAGCATACTTGTGAAAGGAGGGAAAAAAGCCAAGTTAGGGGGCTGATCCCGCAAAAACTTTTGGGGTAGTAACCTGTTACTAAAGCTGGGGGGAGGAGAGTAAAAAAGAAATTTTATTCTGCAACATTTTAATTTTGTGTGTGGCTTTTAAATAGAACCATAATATTTTCCCTAAAGTATAATTTTTCAAATGTGTAATTTAGGTTCAGGTGGAGCATTCAGAGTGGCTCAGGGTGCTTTTCCTTCTCACTGTTGACCTTTCGCTTTGCAGAAAGTTTAAAAATGGAGAATTCTCTTTTTCCATTCTGCTGGACACAATGTCATTGCTGTCAGTGTGTGCTCTTGCAGGGAAAGTGCAACTTTACCTTGTATTTTCCCAAGGAAAACATTTTGCTGAAATATGTTTGGGACTTTGCTGTGAATGGCTTGTGCACACCCTGTGAAAGGCTTGGTTGCACTATGGGGAGCTGGAAGGGTCAGAGGAGCCAGCAGTAGTTCCCCACGCAACGAGCAGTTCTCTGCTCTGGGGAGATTTCATGTGATTTAATTTACTGCACTCTCCTAGGCAATTCTCTCCTTTAATTTTCTGCCTCCTCCTAGAGAAACCGATGAGTTATGGTCTAGACAAGTGGTCTGGGCAGTGGGTGGGGAACTGGCTGACAAGGCCGCACCCAGGGGGTGGTGGTAAATAGCTCCTTTTCAAACTGGCAACCTGTCACAAGTGGGGTCTCCCAGGGATCGATATCGGGCCTGACGCTGTTTAATATCGTCATAAGTGACCTGGATGATGGGATCAAGCGTACCCTGATGAAGTTTGCCCGTGACACCAAACTGAGTAGGGAAGTGGACACTTTGGAAGGAAGAGCCACCCTGCAGGAAGACCTGGATAGGCTGGAAGACTGGGCTAACAAGAACCTCATGAAGTTCAACAAAGACAAATGTAAGGTCTTGCACCTGGGAAAACATAATCCAGGAGTGCGGCACAGGCTGGGATCTACCCGGCTGGGGAGCAGCTCTGTGGAAAGGGACCTGGGGGTCCTGGTGGACAACAAGCTCAATATGAGTGAACAGTGTGCTGCTGCTGTGGCAAAGAAAGCCAACAGGATGCTGGGTTGCCTCAACAAGGGCATCACCAGCAGAGACAAAGAAGTCATTTTCCCACTCTACTCAGTGCTTGTCAGGCCACACCTGGAATACTGTGTTCAGTTTTGGTCCCCACTATACAAAAAAGATGTGGACAGGCTGGAGAGGGTCCAGAGAAGGGCCACAAAGATGATCAAAGGACTGGGAAGCCTGCCATATGAGGAAAGGCTGAGAGAACTGGGTTTGTTCAGCCTTGAGAAAAGAAGGCTTAGGGGAGACCTTATCACCATGTTCCAGTATTTAAAGGGTGGCTACAAAGAAGGTGGAGACTCCCTTTTTACAAGAAGTCACATGGAAAAGATGACGGGTAATAGGTACAAGTTACTCCTCAGGAGATTCCACTTGGACACAAGACAAAAATTTTTCACAGTGAGAACAATCAGCCATTGGAATAATCTCCCAGGGAAGTGGTGGATTCCCCAACATTGGACACTTTTCAGATTCAGCTGGACAGGGTGCTGGGCCATCTTGTCTAGACCGTGCTTTTGCCAGAAAGGTTGGACCAGATGATCCTTGAGGTCCCTTCCAACCTGGTATTCTATGATTCTATCTATGATTCTGGCACTGGCTTGAAATGACCCAAAGGAAAGCTTACCATCCAGGCATGGAATAAGGAATAGCTGCTGCACACGCAGTGCACCCCTGGCTATTTCACAAATAGTGCTCTTCATAGACAGGTGCTAACGAGGCACTGCAACTGTTACAGCTTGGCAGAGTTCCTCAGCAGTTCCCCAAAATTTTGTGCCTAAGGGAACACACCCTATCTCGTTACACCAGACAAATGGTTTTCAACCTCTTCCAATTAGCCAGCCACTAAAAATTCCAGCAGAGGTGTGGGCTCCTGTGGGAAGAGTAGGTTTGCTTTTCCTGGTCTTTATCCATGGACTCCTTAAAAATAATTCACAGACCCCTCATACCTCACATACTGTGGGTTAAAAATGACAGTACTCTAGCTCAGTAAACAGATCCACTGGTGAAATGAACAGATCTATTCCTGGCTGCAAATAGTACAGAACTAGAGTGCGAAGTTAGTCCTGTTTATTTGTTTCTTGTTAGGCAATGTGTTCTTGTGGATAAAGCACTAGTCTGGCAGTCAGGAGATTGGGTAGCAAACAGGACCTATAGCTGTGCAACATGCTTTGCAAAGCAGAAAGCGTGGTTGATGCTTGTGGAGAGATGAGACGGGTACTTAGCCCAATATGTTTGAGCCATAGAAGCAATATGGGATAGAAAACTGGCTTCTGAAAAGGGCAAGTAATGTGGCATGGTTGTTGGATGGGAGAAGTTCTGAAAAAGACCTTTCCTGAGTCACTGTGTTACTACAGAGAGACATTTTTCTGGGGCATTAACAAAAGCAGGTTTCCTAGAGTGATGACAGTAGTAATAGTGCTGAAGATTTTGTGTTTCCATGTCCCAGTGTCACCAGAACAAATTTCCTCTTCAGTGTGTAGAAGACCTGTTTCTCCTGAATTACAGGAGGCAGTAGGAGCATAGTACTTCATTGAGAAGTTCCGTACATCTCCAGTTAAAACTGTATGAGCTGGCTGCGGTTCAGCCTACTCTTTAAAAATGCCGTGAACCTCTTAACTTTGCCAACAGGCTTCAGAAGAGCATCACATTCAGCTAACAAAATACAAGGGCTAAATTTTCGATTCCCCTTCCAAATTGCTGTCTGAATGCAACCTGCTGGTAGGACATCATTATGACATCTTACACCTGCTCAGTAAGCTACTGGGCTGATGAAGCTATCTGTAAGAGGTCATGAAAGTTTTTGTAAGGGTTTTGTGGAGAAGTGAATACCCAGGAGTAGGAGAAAGTCTCATCTTCCTACTAAACATGCCTTCAGCCTGATGGAGAGAAATATAGGAACCGTCTGGATATTGCTTTTCTAAGCTGGGATAGGTAAATGAGGGCTGTTCTCTTGCTGTTTGGATATGCCTCAAAATGCTGAACAGGTTCCTGCAAAGCTGCTGCTAATTCTTCATATCTCACAATGCCAGAATGTTTTAAGCGGTTCTCGCTCCTGTCCTGAACAGCCAGTTGTTGCAGCTGGGTGTTAGGAAAGCAGAGAGTTTGTTTTTAGTGATCAATTTTAACTGTGGACTAAACAAGAGTTTCTCCCAGAAGGGGAACAGTATAGGAAGATCTTAAACCATTTCCATGGTTGGAAATGAAAGCTTCCAAACCTCTTCAGAAAGGACTTTCTGAAAGAGAAGATACGAGGAGGAGAGGGCTATGTTCTATCATCTCTCCAAGGAATCAGTCCTAATTTGGTGGATGAAGAGAACAGCATGCTTGAGATTTAGTCTGTGTGAGGTTCAGAAGTCAGGGATGCAGGAGCATCACTTCTTTTGTAGGTACACTGAGTATTTCAAGCATAATGTCTGTATTCTGGCTGTCCTGCACCAGAATGAATCTGTATTCTTTCCACTGCAGACAGAGACACAGAAGATCCTGGGGTTTACAGCTGAATCTTCATGTTTGGAGGCAATCAGGGACGATCCCAGATAATCACCCGTGACCCACTGCACTTGTATGCAGTTTTTATTCTACATCTGACCTCACGTCCCCTCCATACATTTGCTAAGCACTGCAGATGTCACATTGAGTCCTAGGACTTGCAAGTGGAGAGTACTTGTCTAATAATCTTGTAACTCCTGGAAGGCTTCTCAGGAGCAGGATGTGCTGTTTGGGTCTGATATTGCCTTTAGTGTGTCTGGCCCCCACCTCTCTTTTATCACATATACTCATATGGCATTAGAGAGCTGCCTCACAACCGCTCCTCTGCTGTCATTTTGGTGTAGGTCCCTACTTTTTGGTTTTGAGACCAAATACAGTGACACCTGGTATTTCCAAAACCATGTAGCCTATGCAGACTATTGTCCAGATATGAAGCTGCTGACCCACATGCCATCTGTACGAATTAGGTCACCCTGGCTGTGTTTTGTCTTCGTAGTACAGATAAGGGAAATGTCTTATCCTTCTGGAAAGCGGGCTGGTAGTCAGCACAAGGATTTTAGGCCCAGCAGTACTTGTGCTGCTTTATTTACTAGCCCTAAGCAGGGATAATAAAAACAGAGGGGGAAAAAAATGTCATAAAGTGCAAGGTGCATATTGTGCCCCAGCGAGAGGATGTCGTGTGTATGAGCCAGGGCACTGCCTCTAAAGAGAAGTCTGTATTATTGTGGCAGTACTGGGAGATCCGAGCAAGAGGCAAGCCTTATTTTACTGATCTGAAAGTAAATGCATAGGAATTGACCATTTTTGCCCCGCAGGCGTTACAGTACATTTGCTGGGAGGAAAGCAGGAAAAGGATTCAGCCCATGGAGAACTGAGAGGAGGTATGACTTTTCCCAAGTTGCACTAAAACTTGTGGCAGAGCCAAGACTTAAACCCCTTCCCCCTTTCAGTGCTTAACCATCCCCTCTCCAAATGTCCCTCCGTGGCTGTGCCTGCAAAGCTGTCGTTCTGAAAAGCGTTGGGATCTGCCTCTGAAGTGACTTCAGTGCAGTTTCTCTCTTCCTCACCCCCGCACCCCCCCTCATTAGCTTGAAAACTCTATTTATAAACCTGCTCAAGCTTGCTTGTTCGGGGGGGAGGAGCCGACACACTCAGCACACAGACTAGGAGACTCAGCAGAGATGCAGGCAGAGCTACTTCTCACTCAAAGGGTAATAACCAGATGGAACAAGTCAGCAGGAAGAGTGCCTGAAATGTCACAGAAATGAGATCAAGCGACAGCTAGAGCTTTGTGTCTGCAGGCAGAAGGGGGAGAATCACAGGATCTCAGGAAAGAGTAAGAAAGAAGGGCTGAGTGGAAGCAAAATATTTAAGTGGATAAGCACATTGGACTAAAAATGGCCTAATCATCTCTCCAGACCATCACCCTTCCATTACGCATTTTTGACGCTCTCTCCCAGCCTCTGTGACAGTGATGAGCAGGAGGCCCATAAAGCTGGCTTGCTGTGAAAAAGTGTGCCAGGCTACTAACTGTGGAGTGACTTGTCACTTCTGTTGTTAAGCAGATCACTTGCTTCCCTGAATCTCACCGAGATGCTGTTTGTAAGCACAACACTTGTTAAACTCAGGCTTGCTTGCAATTTCTGTAGCACCTGGTGATTTTGTGCTGGCAAGCTAGAGAACAGGCTGATGACAACTTGAACCCCTGTGCGGGGAGAAGTGAGTACCTAAATAGCTGTCCTACATTGTATGGCACTATATACAACAGCCTGACTTCCCTTAGCTTTCCTTCTGACGATATTTTATGGTAATGATCCAGACACGACCCAGCTATCTCTGCTTTTGTGGAGAACCACAGAACAATTACGAAAGACCAGACAAGCTCATCTGCTATGAAGAAAGAAAAAAAGCCGATTCCTAAGTTTCATGTAAAGAATAAACAAAACTGCAGTAACCCATAAGGAGTTACATTCATGGGGAGAAACAGAATCACATTGTTCAAAAAATCAGAGGAGAACAAAGAGGTTCAATGAGAATCCAAGACCAAAGCCATTTCTACTAAGGGGCTTGCATCCACGTGCTGAACATAACCTCACCTCTTCCCCTTCCGGCTTACCAAATGACTTCACAGAGCTCTTCGTGCTGGTGTGCGGGCACCTCCCTGAGCTGCTTCTCTTCCCGGGGCTTCTGAGCCAGTGGAGGGCAAAGGACCTGCTGTCCTGAGTGCTCTGCTCTGCTCTTCTCCAGTCGGAATTCCTCCCATTAGTCTCACTAATACCAGATTAACTCTCCTTGACATCTATGCTCTTAGGTGCTTTGTCATCTGATACATTATTACGTTACTTCAAAAAAACATTTTAATGCCCACAATCCTACCAGGCTGAAGTCCCAATGTATTAAGCGTCATTTTGCAGATCTAGTAAAGGACAGTCATTCCCACAAAATGCTCACAAGGTGTTAAAGATGAGACACAACCGGTGAATGAAACAGGTAGACTGAGGGGATGAGACTAAGAGTTAGGGTAACAAAAGTAATGTGATGTGCACAGTTGTGGCATTTTCATTCTCATGATTTTAATGGTGGTGTGCTGGACATACCAGAGTACTCTGAAACTCTCATGATAGTGCCAAAAAATTTCTAAAAAGGAAGTTACTGAATTTGCCTGTATGTAATTGCTCTCTTTGCTGGAGAAAACCTGATCCAGCTTGTGGTATCATCTGACATATCTTAGGTATTTAAGAAGCTCTCTGCTAACATCAGAGAAAAAACATCAGCCTATCTAGACCACGTGTCTGTGTCAGACACAGACTGAAGTGGGTTTAGAAGTGCGTGATGAAAACTATCACAGGTCTAGAAAACCTGGCCGAAGCGGAATGATTGAAGCAATTGGGTTTGCTGGGTTTAGGAGAAAGAAAATTGAGAGGGAACATGGAAAACTGTTCTAATGGAGCTATAAAAAGAACAGGGATTAATTGTTCTCTGCTTCCGTGGCAGGAGGCGTAGGCAACAAATAGTGGTCAGCTTTGTTTGCATAAACAAAGATTTTGGTTAAGTATCAGAAGTAGATCTATTCTGGAAATAGGAAGAGAGAAGCAGTGAAGCAGCCTTGAAGGCTGTGAAGTCCCTGTTGATGGAGTCCTTTAAGAACAAAGCTTTGTTAGTCAATGATGGTCTAGGCATGTTTACTTTGTTGTAAGGAAGGGACCTCTGAGGTCCTCCCAGCCCAATGTTTCTGTGATTTCTCCTAAGTCTACCATTCTAACAGCAAGGCTGCAAGCTATCATCTCATTATATAAATAAAGAGAAATGGAAATCTCCATTGGGTTCCCAATGACCAACCCTGGAAAGGGAAACAGGAGGTTTGGGGAAAACAAATGCCACAAGAATCTTTAAAGATTTATAGGTGTAATTTGACCCTGTAGTTTCGGGAGCATCTGTGAAGAGGAGCCTGGGTTGAGTGGGCTAAAGAGGGAAAAAAAACCCTACTCCTTGTCCTTAGTTTTGTGAAGGGATGAACTGGAGGAGATGGGCTTGTCCTGTGTTTCAAGAGGCGGCTTCAGGGCTGGCAGTGGGATCCAGCCTGCATCTCAGTGACTACACTCACAAATGTACAAATAACAAAACTCACAATAACAAAATGTTATTGATCGAAATACCCTGATGTAGCTAAAGTGGTTCACTATTTCAGAGCTGGAATAGGAGAGAAATTTGTGACATTAAGATGCCTGTATTCCTTGTCCAAAGTCAGGGGGGAGAGCTGAACAGCACACAGGTAAAATGGATGGATTTTAAATTACCTTATCAGTAACCTATGGTATAAGCACTACATTTAAGGTTGTTGAGTATTTTTAAATAGCATCCACTGGGCTTGAGTTGAAACATTAGATTTACTTAAGCGTAAGTTCTCTTAGTTAATAAAACATATGAGTTGCCACTGTATACATGAAAATCTAGTATGTTTGCTCTGAGATAGCTTCATTAGGTTTGTTTCTTCGTCCCAAGTCACTTGCTGATTGTTCATATTTCTGTGGTCTCAATATTTTTGGGTTTGCTTTTTTTTTAAAAGGGTTTTCTGTGTCAAATATAGAGGTTCCTAAACAGTGATAGACCATGACCGATGGCCCTACCTTAAGCTCTCAAGCATATGCATAAGACTTGAAACACTGTGGCCTTAACTCTGGAAGATGAGAAGAGCTGTGGCTCCAGTCCAACAAACTATATTTGTCCTGGGCATAGTCTGATTCAGCTGGACTATTTGCATGCTCCAATCTAAGCACCAGGAAGGAGAGCAGTTAAATCAGGACCTGTTGGGATAAAGAGAAGCAGTGCAGTTCTGGTCATAGCAATGAACTTGCACCCCCTTGTCTTCGGTGCAGTTCCTCTGATGTATGCAAGGGTAAGTGAAACAGGATCTGGATCCGTAAGATCTTTTCTTGCTTTAGACTCCAGCCTTCAACATGATCTCTTTCACCTGGAATAACATCAGTTAATTGAGATAATAGATACTTATCACTGGTTTATGACAGAAAGAAATTCCTCAGGTTCTGTAAAAATTATTTATCTTTGTGTTAACAGAACCTAATTAACATATCTCCTCCAAGAATATTAAGCTTGGAGTATCTAAAAGTCCTGTCTAAAGTCCACAGTGGTGAAAGGAGCAGGCTCTGTCATGCTCCCATAATGGCTTGGAAGGATGGACTGTTTAGCCAGGTTCGTGTGAATTGATAAGTCTTGGTCCAGCTCACGACAGACTATGGTTGATCTCACAGCTGCTCCATGCGGGAGGGACTCATTCTGGAAACCTTCTCAAGCTGGGAGGCTTAAAACTGAGGCAGTGTGCTAAGGCTGCTAGCCTGCGAAGGATTGCAACTTCAATTCCAGACTCCCTGCATCCTGTGTTGTTACGTGATTAGACAGATGATATTTTTCTAGGAGTCCCCTGAGATACAGCAGGTTGCTGTGACTTCTTAGCTGTAAAGGCATCATGAGGCAAGTACTTCATAAGTGCCTTCATCTGATGTTCTTAGCACAAATATAACTATTGTAATGATAAGCTATCTTGCTATTTATCTTTAGATGAAATTTACTGTATTGTTGCTCCCTGCTACCTGGTCTCTCTCCTGTTTTTTCCATCCCCTCCTTCCCTAGCCATCTCAGATCTGAAATGAGTATGCTGCGGCCCAGCAGTGCATAAAAGTGGCTGTACTGCATCCGCGTTTAAACTGGGTACATCAGCATAGCAGCGTGCTGCAGGGATCTGCGAAGGAGCCTTGGCTCAGCTCGGCCCTGCCACGAGCATCTCTGTGCCATGTTCCACTGCACAGTGCAGAGAAGCCCAAAACCTGATGGGAAACCCACATTCCAAGCTGTTTCAGAGTTCAGATCCATCCTAGGGTCTAGATGTTTGTCACTGCTTCCCTGCCTATCAGAGCTTTGTTCAGCGTGGCCCAGAAATGAATAATGCAAAAGACTATTTGAATCAGGTGGTCTCTGCTTGCGCTCAAGTTTCTTGGATGAACGGCAGTTTACTGTAATATGCTGCAGTACCAGAAATGCATCTAGGACTATTTTTCATCCCTTTCTTGCTTCAGAGTAGCAGGGCTTGGACCACTGAAAACGATTAATGAAAATGCAGATCAACATCAAGTCCAGAGCTCCTGGCTTAGAGAAATGGATGCTTTCTGTTTCCTGCCTCTCCCATGCAAGCTGCATAGCCTGGATCTGAAAGCTGGCCAGCCGGCCTCGCTGCCGGTCAGCTCTTTGCAGTTAATCAATCCAAAAAGACCTAACTTGGTGCACAGCTATAGGGGCCACATACAGATGGTTTCTCGGTAGTGCTTATTGTATGTTGACAGGAGAAGGCAAAAAAAAATAGAACAACTAACACAAGGTTGTTACAAACTGCAAAATAAGAAGAAAACCCACTGTTCTTTCACATGTGCTTGCAATTCTTCGCTATTTGCTCTCCTTGCTGTTCTCTGCTCCTTCCATAGTCTCTCAGTGTGAAAAATAATCATCCTTACGTTGCATAACCTACAGTGTTGATGTCACTGTGGAATTTGGTGCTTGGCTGTTGGATTTTTTTTTAATTAGATGTAGTAATTAGAATCTAAGCAGTGATAATAGCTTTAAAACTTCTATAAATATGTACTTGTTTCCAGTGGGATTTTCTTTGTATTTGTTAAATATCTGTCTGATTCAGAACACTTATCATGACGTGGGAGAATGAGTGTGTGTGGAGAAGTATGGAGGGGCAGGTTTGGATTTTAAAAGCCTAGTCAGATGACTTAAGGGCAGCAAATTTGTAATGTAGGGAAAGGTGCTTTATTTCTTAGGATACTGACAACTGGAAAATAGCTTCCAGAAGAAACATACGATCTCAAAAATATTGGTAAGGAGGTATGATGTGTCTTTTCACTGCATTGGTGAACCAAAGCTAGCCCAAGGCTGGTGAGAACTACTCCTATTGAACTTGCTGGGAACTGTGGAAAAGGGGCTGAGATTCCAGTGCCTGGGTTCCCAAGCACCAGGTCACCAGTGAAGGATCAGGAATCATTCTCCACCTTTTCTTTACCTACATGAGATGAGGAGAGGTCCCAGGAACAGGAACGAGGAAACTGCACTTCAAGTGAATTCATTTCTGTACACGTGATTCACCTGCTTATGTGGGGATGAACTGGAGTATCCCACTGAGGACGGCAGGCTAGGTCACATGAGGAGGGAAGCCTAGCCTTCTGCATTTATTTGATTTAGTCAGTGTGGGGGGCTTTATTAAAACCACTGCCACAGGAAGGGCAGTCTTAAAAGAGCTGATTTTCCCACTAGCCTAAAAATAGTGGTTTCCATGTTTCATTTTGGTGGTGCCTTTCCTTGGCATGTCTGGCTCTACCTGCAGTTGTAGTTATTCCAGATGAGGAGTGCCTTTTTCTGGTTTAAGATCAGCCACTTCTGTACTAGGTTATAGGTGCTGCTCAGTGTTACCTTGACTGGTCTCTTCAGTACTGTTCACTCTCCTTTTTTATGGCCATCTTGTCTCTTCAGGTCTTGTCTCTTCAGGTTGACGGTTTTTCTGTCTCTAACTCGCTGCCTGTATAGTCCTTGGAGGAGCCTCTTATCATGAGAAAAAGAAAAGATTTTTTTGGACGTTTCCCAGCATGTGTTCGTGGGCACATGCAGCAGGTATGTCCTTGAGAGCTATCAACTCAGAGGCTGCATTTCAAAATGTGTTCTGGGACACATTGTTCATTCTGGAGAAATCATCCATAGATATTTCTGAGACACCTACACCACGGTTATCAGTTCAATGTCATTTGACATTTTCTCTTGTCCTTTCACCAGAAGGAAAAAAAAAAAAAGAGTGCACACAAAAGGGTCAATGTTTTTGAAAGGTCAGTAATTCCAGATGAAATGCAAACCTAAGGCTTTAAAAAAAAAAAATCTCCATTGAGCAATAAAGCACTTAGAGTTTGACTTTGTTACGCAAGAGAGAAGCTTTCCAGCTGGCTGGCAGCGGTTCCGAAGGGTGTCTGTGTGGTTGTTGATTAATTAAATCTATTGTTATTCACTTCTTTCATTAATCCAAGTGTTTTCTCTCCACTTGTGTCCCTGCACAACCTTGTTTTAAAGACTTAGAATCTGTCAGAGACAACTGCTTTGAATATCAGGTTGCTTATTTGAAATGCTAACTCTTCCTGTCTCAGAAATTTCTAGGTGTGGCATTTTAGACCTCAGAAAAATGAGAAAGCTGCTTAAAGTTGAAGGTGTCTCCAGTCTCATGTTCAGACCTGGAACTCTGTGTCCGTGTGTTAGAGAGAGGAGGGCGCAAAAGGCTGGACCAGAGAGGTGACTCCATTGCTTTCTGTAGGACTGCGCTCAGTTCCAGTGCTTGAAATGCAAACCTTGTAGGGGATTCCCTGCTGCGGTGAGGGGCAGACGCCTCTAGTGGGTTGACACTTGCTGTTCGGGATTATAAATCTCTGGTGGAGTTGTGTCGATGATGGGAGCGCAGTATCAGCAAGCCAGCAGTAGAGTTTTGCTTCTCCATGTGCCCACCTTGGCCCTAATGAAAATTTCCAAATAGCCTTATACCCACGCAGTCCTCTGCTCAGGGTCCCGATAACCAAAAACCCTGAACAGCACTGCTGCCCCAGCAGTAGGAGGCTGTGTCTAAAAACCCAGAGAAGAGCCCAGCTTTTGCTAAGCCACCCAGTCCCTGGCATCTCTGTTTGCTGCACTGAGGGTACTTTGTTCGCTGGTCCCTGGCCCAGGGCCACAGACTCATGTCACGCAGGAAGCCAAACCCCTGCCAGCTGGGAACCGCTTCTGGTCGCTATCTCCAGCCATTGGTGCTCGACTGGAGCCTGTTCACCAGGCTCCTGACCTGCCAGCCTTGCAGGTCCCAGGCATTTGCTTTCCCTTTCCAGCCCTTGAGATAGCAGAGTCTGTTCTACTGGGCTGAATGGGTTTAGGAAATGCCAAATCCGAACTAAGCACTGCGGGGTACCGGGAATTTTTAGCTTCGAGACTTTAATCCCGACTGGAAACATTTGCCAGAAACTAGGACGGACTGAGTTCAAGCCCAAGAGCAGGAGAGACCTCCTTCATAAAGCTTCCCCAGAGCAGCGATGGTCATTAAGAGATTCTTTATCGCAGCAGCCACACGTCGCTCCTGCTTCCTTCCTGCTGTAGACCAGCGTTACTTCGAGTGAAATGTAGAGTCATTTCAAGGGTAAAACTGTAGCCGTCAGTCAGGTCAAGAGAGCACCATCTCCGCCTTTCTGAAGCAGGGAAAGGGAGGAGACACTTTCAGTTTGTGACTATTTGGCTGCTTTACAGTTTTGTTTTGTAGAACATAAAAGACACCTGGAAATTTCAGAGGGCTATTTTAGGAAATCCTTTGCACGTTCCTTTAGGAGATGCGTTTTACCTTAACAATTCAACTAATTACAATTAGTCACTTGATCCTGAAAGCAGAAGGAAATTGTATCATGCATATTTCATACAGGATTTACTTAAGCATTCTGGTTTTTAGCTCTTTGGCACCTGCTGTTAGTCGTTTTGCCTGTAATTTCAGCTGGCAATACCGATGCCTTTGTGCCAGAGAAGTGGGCTTCCTCTTCTAAGAGCTTAACAACAATAGTGTCTGCTGGCAAGCTCAGTTCTTGTAAAAATCAGACGCAAACAAAATATGCATAGGTTGGTCTTCCAGTCCAGTCAGATACAGAGAAAACGTTTCTGCCTGGGGCTGTCCTTTTCCCCCCATCTGTATCGGTAGATATCCAAAGATTACCTTGCTGATAACAGTAGATCGCCCTGGTTATAGCAGTACTGCTAATAAACACTGCAGTAAACCTTCATGCAACATAGTACCAGGAAGGCCCCCTACTTTCCCTAAAGCATTTAAAAATGGGACTTTTTATCCATTTCCTGGCCATAGCAATGTGTTGGCCATTGTGAGAGGCCCTCCGGGGAAGCCGAGACCTCGGAGCGGGGCTGGCGCAGCAGATGGGGAGGAGCAGCTGGTGGTCTTTAGCTTGCGCACTTGCTTAGCGGTATAAATGTGTTGAGCACTGAGGAAATTTGCAGTCGATTTGGCGTAAACAAAATAATATATTTCGGCATAATTGCAGTAATTATACGGGGACGCTGCTTTTAACTAAACAGCTGTTACCTTTTTCTGATTGAATTAAATAGTTCTAAGCCTCCAAGGCTTGCTATTACTTTCTCTTCCTTTCTTGCTTAAATCTCTTTTCCTGTTGTCTGTTTTATCAATCAGTGATTATGCCTGAGGATTTTGCAGTGTCTCTCTTTGGTCAGATTAGAAATGTTTGTGGTCTCTTGCTCCCTAAAGCCTTGCACACACAGGGCAGTTTTCCTGGAAAGTTCCTCGGCTGCCTCAGGAGTGCCCTTGTGCCGGCAGCTGCCTGCGCTGCTCTGCTGCTGCCCCGACCTCTGTGGAAGGGACTGATCCTGGAAATAAGTTGATCCTGATCTGAATAAGCCTGTCAGTAGAAGCAGCCGATGCTTTGCTGTTCATAAAGCAGTCTCTAACATGTAGGAACAAAGGCTCAGCATTTCCCTGAATTAGGGTGGTGCTTCACCTGCTTTTGCAGTTGTGTTAGAGCAGCGTAAGGTGCCATGACCAAAGCAGATTTAGGTAAAACAATTTAAGTCTGTACTATATCAGACAAAGAATTTGACCGTTACCGTCTTCCACCCGAAAAGCCACCACAAGTGGTGGCGTGAGTGGTAGCGTTTACAAACTGCACCGCCTGATAGCAGGGCAGTAGCAGGAGTGACTCTTCCAGCCTTACGTCCCTTCAGATCATTTTCTGTTGCTTTCTCGTCATCTTATCCTTACTCACCCTCAATGTTTTCCTCACTGCGCTCTTCAAATATTTCTTTGTTGGTGTTTCAGGTCACCTTAGTGAAGCCGGAAGAAAAACTACTTTTGAAAGAGCAACAGTGATCGTCAGCTCAGCAGCCCAACTCCTGTGTACTCAACTCTGCTAGGTTCCCTCGAATGCAAGTGCCTGGCCCCACCTGACCTGTGGCCCCAAGCAATCCTGTCTTTATATTGGCATAAATTTGCTGCATATAGGTCAGCCTATCTAAGAAAGACCATAAGAAAAGAATCCTAAACATTTTAATTCGCAGGCATTCAATTCACATGTCAATACTCTTGGACAGTGCACGGTAGAGCTTATAAATAGAGCTTCGAGTGCCCGTGATGTTACAAACCACAAGAGCATCTGACTTGTGATTTATTACATCAGATCGTGGCTTGTTCATAGGCTTGTAACTTGGAGCTTATTTACAGTCAGTACACCCACTAATATTCCTAAGCCATCCTAGTGTTGAGCAGATACATAAATGCTGCCTGGAATTGAAACAGTAAAGAACCAATTAAAAGTTTAACCTCTTGTTTTCCAAGCTCTTCCTGTATTATTAACTGGGGATACTGTTGTTTAAATTAAGGTTGTGTGAGATAATGACACATAGGTGTTCTTTCATTTGCCTGTGTATCACATTTGCACAAACAATACTTGTAGATTTTTTGAGTATTTATGCTCAAAAATAATGTCTCATTAAAACTGCATTTATTTGAAGACATGTTCTTTCCTTTTCTTCAGTGTAAGTTTGTTGGTTTACAAGATTTCCTAGAATAAAATAGTGAAAGCTCATTTCTAGAATTTAATGAAAGAAGAATTTTAATTCTTTTTATAGTTCTTGACACTGCACACATATGCACATAAATTGGTTTACCTAAACACCAACTTGCAAAGCCAGAGTTGGACAATGTAATTAGAAAGCGAAAAGCTTGGTATTCAGATTAACTAAGCTAAGTAACATTCAAATTTTATGTCACATCTTTTTGGCGGAGCGGGGGGGATCTCATTCACTTTGGCCATGTTTTGGAAGAGGTCGCAGTAAAGATTAAAATACAGACCAGCATAAACCTCAGGCATCAATGAATCCTGAATGTAATGATTTTAGTATTGGAAAATTCTTTGTCCCACTCATGTTCCCTAGTGTTTCTGAGTTCCAGGGATGACTTGGTTTCCAATAGCCCAGTCACAGAGAAAGGTATTCAGCTAGAAATCTACTGAAAGAACTAAGACATTTCAACCAACGGTTGTCCAACTAGATGCATTTTAAAATAAACAAAAGCCCACCCTGAGACAAATGTGTGATTATATTCAGGTGTCTAAAAACTGGTATATCCTGGTATCTAAGAGAGGGCAGGGGAGTAACTGCATCATTCAGAAATGGCAAAATGGGAAATAATTTACGTAGCTACTTTCAACTGAATATCAGTGAATCTCACTGGTACATTAGCATTTGTTCTCTATCAAAGGTTACTGTAGAGCACTCCTAAATGTATTGTTGTGATTTACTCCCTCTCTTTAAAAAAAAATCAAACCAAACCTCAGGTAAATCTAAGGGTATAGGAGAAGAAAAGTAATTAGTAGTACTAATGTCCTGTAAAATATCTCAGTCTGTGCCTCGCAGTTTCATAGTCTGTGATCTTAAAAGCGTAGCCTATGTCCTGAGATCAGAAGCTCCTCCTGTATTCTCATGGAACAAAGTACCCTAAACAACGAGGTCGAACAAGATCCAACACTACATGTCAGTGTGATTTGCGAGAGGGACACGAAGGAAACTTTTCTGTAGCCAGCTGGTTCTTTCTAAATGTTCATTCATATTAATTAAAAGATTTACAGCGTTAGCAGCCCTTACCGGAGTTGGGACAGAGTGCAGATAAGATGGTTCAAGGTGCATGAGAAATCTGGTTTACTGCAGTCTTCTCTGTAAAGATTTTGCATTTTACATCTAACCTTGTTTACTAAATAGCGAGTTGGCTAGCTAAGGTGTACTGGTGGCCATGAAAGAGAAATCTACTGCACAGCATGTCAGCAATATTTCTTCTAGCTGGGTTTACATACATCTGTAGGTGGCCTCAAAGCTTTTTTTTTTTTTTTTTTAATTGGACCTGCTTTTGAATATGAGTGTTTTCAAACTCTTGCTGAGGCAGGCAGAGGGCTTAGTGGAGATAGTGGGAGTGCCGTGTGCTTGCTGTCTCTGAAAAGAAGAGCCAAGGTGCCTTGAATGTCAAGAAAAATGCTTACCTTTGTGCAAAGAGAAAATATTTGTGTGCAGTGCTACTAATCTCAGGTGTTTAGTCATCAAGGAAGAGGCCTTCAAAATTTAGAAATCAAAGGATTATTAAATAAATAAGTAGGAAAAAAATCCTGGTTTACGCCCTCTGGACACAGGTGTCACTGGTGTACAGAGAAGTTCTGTTTTCGGGCTTGTCTAGGCAGTCATGACAGCTCAAATCCCGTTTCCCTTTGATCAAAGCACCTGTGCAACACCTTGGTACCGGGAACTGCAGCTTTAAGGAAAATATTGCAAAACTTTCCTGTATAAAAGTATGCAGATTTTTTGTAACATTTATCATCCCCTTACTGGCACACTGCCACGGGCACAGGGTAGTGCTGGAGGCTGACTGGGTGCCTTCAACAATTATCAATGTGTATTTTCCCAGGTCTTACCAGCTCCCTGGACACGTGGTAGCAGCCACTGCCGGAGCCAGGGCAATAGCTAGATAAGCTTTTGCCCTCCTCTGCTGGGGCCTTTCTTATGTCTTAGTTTGGATTTGGAAGGGTTAATAAATACACAGATTCATTTTTCCTCCTCCCTGATTAGATCCCAGAGGAAAAATGCTACAAGCCTCAACCACGTCCTTAATCTCCTGAACAATAGAAACCGTATTAAAAAAAATAACTGTCTTCCTGGGAGGGGTGGATGCCAGTCAGCGACCCAGAGCTGGGTTTCTGGTGTGAGCCTTGCACGGGCTGGCCGGGGGCAGCGAGGGTGGCTGCCTGTGGCTGCGGGGGCGCGGGGGCACCTCCAGCTTAGCTGGGCTGGGTTGGGTTCCTGCCAGACAGGTACGTGTGGCCCGAAAACAGGCAGGGCGCTTCGCAGCAGTGTGGAGAGGTGTCAGGGAAGGGGGAGCCTGGGAAGGCAGGGGAGCAGCTTGCTCACCTCTGCAAGAAGCGGCTTGCTTCCAGGTGGGGAGCGCTTTGGCAGAGGGACTGGGTGGAGGGGTGCCCTGCGTTTGCCCAACTCAGCTTCTGGAGAGGTGCCTTCCCTCTCCAGGTCTGTCAGCTCCCCAGCACTAAAAATACTACTCTGAAACGTGCCCTCCTCTGCACGCAGCCGTGCAGAGAGCCTCAGCTGGGCTGGCAGAAAGCAGTCTCCTGGCGGTTTCTGTGTACTTCAGGAAGGGCGCAATCAGCCACTTGGGACCATTATCAAAAGAATTGGGACGGAGAACTGCACAGATTAACCCAGCCTCTCCTCTCTTCCTCCTCCCTCTGACTGAACAAGTGGTGTAAGCTGCAAACAGCATCCTTATTCAACAAGCGCGTGTTTTATTTCCATAACAAATTGAGGTATTAGGAATTTTAAACCCCAGATGTTTCTCAGAGTTATGTAAACGAAGAGGCACCCAGATGCCCACGTAAGAGAAGATGGAAAATCCCTTCAAGAGCACGTGCCTGGCCTGTGGCTGCACTGGGCTGCCAAGCGGCGTTGTTCAAACTGTGAGGTGCAGCAGGCTGAGATAGCAAAAGCACAAGAAGAATGAGCTGAAGGTGTAAAATGACATGCTGTTCCTTTTCTTTTTCCCCAGGCAGGCCTTGGCAAAACTAGAATATACTACAGTTGTGGCTCCCAAATCAAGAGTCAAGTTCTCCTACGCATGAACTCAGGCAGAAAGCTAACCAGCAGAAAGAGGCCTAAATGGCAAAGAAAGAGTATCGGAAGAAAAAAGATGTAACAAGACAGGTAAATATTACATTCAGTGTTTCCCAAAGTCCTGTATTTCATTTTCCTCTCCCTGTTTCATTCCCCTTTTGAGACAGAGAATTGTCGTCTGGAAACAAGGAGAAATTTCCTCTTGTTTTGTCACATTAGGGCATATAGGGAAAGTTTGAAAATGTTTAGGTTTTTGAAAATTATTTTCTATCTTTAGAACTGTCACAAACACTGAGTCTGTTTCTTGGAGGTCTGTCTTGGTGGACTCGAGATGTTGACCAGGAGGTCTCTGAATCCTTAGAGAAAGTAGCTGGGACTTTATTTCCTTCCAACAGTTTGTTTTGTCTTTTCAATCAAAGAAAAGTTAATGAACACACACTGTTAAAAACAGCTGTTCCTGCCTCATACTAGAGCTCATCTCCACCATAGCAGCTCTGCTGAAAAGAGGAAAGCGATCTCCTGGTGTGGATTCAGTCCTGTGTGAGCTTTTGCTGTACTTTCTTCTGCAAGGCTCTGTCCCTCGCCCAGAACGGGCAACCTGCCTCTATCTGCCTCCCATCTGCCCTGGGATGTCCTGCGTTACAGAGATCAATGACATGACCTAGCCTTATCTTGTACTAGGAAATTATAGAGCTATTAAGAATGCAGAAAATACCTTTTCTCTCCCTCCTCTCCCACCAGTCAACTGCAATCAGCACAAGCTTTAATGTAAATGCAGTAATAGAGGCGAAAGCAGCGACAGGAGGCTTTTTACTGGTGTGGCTTAGTACTACTATCTGAGAAAATAAGCTGCAAATGCAATACTGAGGTTTGCTGGTTACTACATTGCCCCTGTAGCTGTACCTTGTTTGGTGGAGGCAAAGAATGAGATTTGAAACTGTGCAACCAGTGAGGCAGGAAAGTATTTTATTAAAAGCTGCAGCACCCTGAGGAGGGAAGGAACTGAGTTGTAGGCACCTAAGAAAAGCATTTGATAACATTTTGAGGACATCCACATGCACGGGGGGCCTTTCTAAGGGGAGCATCACAAAACTCTCTGTGTATGGCTTCTCATCCCAGCTTGCCTCTGTCGGGATACCAAGGAATCCATGGCTGGGATATTATCAGGCCTTTCTGGCCGAAAGGTACTGATTGTAGTAGTAAGTGGCTGACTCAGTTTCAGCCTAGTGGCCTCCTAAAACTCTCAATATGTGCCAGATCCAAGGAGCTCTTCGTCATGCAGGTATCTCCAAAGAACCAAATTGAGGCCGGCACATCCTGGCATGCAGAGTACTAATCAGTCCTCCGAGGCTGAGTCACCGTCCATTCTCACCAGACCAGGTTTTGAATCAGGTCAGAGGATCAGCTGTTTATTGTCAAAATCCTTAAGCTCTCTATCCCTCCTTGCCAGTAAAGCTACTTAGGTCTCCGCCACTGTTTCAAAACGTTACTCTTTCAAAGCGGCCTGTTCTTGACTTCTCCTTAATGCTGCTCTCCGGAGAGAAGCAAACACAGCGTCGCCCTTGGTCAGGGCCGGGTGCCCTGTGTCCGTGACCTTTACCATGCTAACCTGCCCTCACCTTGCCCGACAGCATTAATTGCCTCTTAGGGCAGCTTTGTCGCCGGCTCTGGGAGGTTAAGACAGACAGCTCATGCTTCCGATAGTTAGGAACTAGTAATAGCCAGTTTGGGTCCCGGTATGAGAGAAGGAGAGGCTGGAAATACCCCTGCTTCGGTGCCCCATTAGAGTGGAGGAATCCTCAAAATGTGGGTTAGTTTCAGCTGAAACCCCTCCCTCACCGGCCCAGGCTCTTCCTCATCTTCTGTTTCAGCTCTGCACCACAACCCACGTGAGGAGGGTGTGATGCTATTTATTCTTGTTCCCTCCCGCCCTGGGATCCTATCAGAAACACCAGTCTGAGTCAGAGGCAGAGGCTGTGACTGAAACGAGAGAGAAATCTTGGAAATGTGCAGGTTTCAGCCCAGTGTGGCCACCCCAGCTCTGTGAAGGAAAACTGGGCCTCAAAAAATGTGTGAGATACTCAGCAAAATAGTGGCTAAAGAAAGACTATGTGAATTAGAGACTGCCTAGCAAGCAGCAAAAAGGAGTGGCCGGCCTGTCGTAGGTAACGAACAGGACTCAGAAGAGCGTTGTAGCATGGGTGTTACATGACCTTCTACCCTCTTGCAATATCTGCTATTTTTGGACATTTGCTGAGAAGAAGCCCTCCAAGATCACTCTTCTGGTTTATTGGGTGGTGATAGCTGGGGTTTCCAGCACAAACAGAACTGTGCTACAGCGAGAAGTTTCCAGCAGGGATACTTTTTCACATGCTTTTGGATGAGAAGTCATTTAAAAGCCTGCTTTCTGCATTTGGCAGGTAGGGGCAGGGTACCACAAACCAACAACACGTGTCCAAATATTCTAGTCCCAGACATGTAAATCTAGCTGCTGGCAATGTGTTCCCATTGTACATTAAGCAGCACAGATCTGGAAGTATCTGGAAATACTTTCCACATCCAGATCTCCCCAGCAAGAACCATGTCTAGGGCAGATTACGTTTTTATTGCCTTCTCTGCCTCGCTCAGATGATATCCCGGTGCTTAAGGTGAGCTGCATGAGTAATGGGCCTTCAGTATAATGGAGCCATTTGCTTCTGCCCAAGTGAACCGGTGCTTAATGGTCTGTACAGCTATATGACCTCTGGTTGCAATCCGATCAGATATCACAAACTAAATGAAGTGGAGTCTTGCTGATAACGGGAGGAGAACAGAGAGTCTTAGGAGGGAGGGTCAGGATCTAGGGTATTGCCCAAAGTAGGGACGATTGGTCAGTAGGTGGCAATCTTATATCTGAAGCAGGAAAGGCCCCCACAGTGCTAGAAAAATCGGTGCTACCAGCCATGTCTTCAGTGAGATGTGTAATCATGAGGTCTGGATGCTTTGTGTACTGGTTCTAATTACGTGGATTTATTTTTTCTCTGCAGTGTGTTAACCTTACACCCTTGCCAAGTCCCAGATGTTATGACTTAGTTTCCCTTCTCTCAATTCTTCTGTGCCCTCTAGTTGCGTATCTGATAGGTTATATACAACCTTCTCCTTCGCCAGACAGCAGTACAGGGCCAGGCGTGTAGCCTTGCTATTTGCAGGTAGAAAGCCGCTATGGAATGGACGCACCATACAAAGGTAAGTCATCAATTATCATTAACCGAATCTGCCGCTGAGATCTCTGAGAGGAGGGCATCTCGGTCCTTGCAGAGATGAACGGCTCACAGACTTCACTGGCCTGGTTTGTCCATGCAAAGTTAGTCAACTGCAGCGGTTTGATCGACACCACCTTTAATTCAACACTGCAGCTTAGGCATCTTTGCTCATGTAGTGCTGACTTGAGAAATGCTTTCATTTGGGGCTTTTTATTATATACAGAAAAAAGTGCTGCAAACCATTTCCAGAGCATTTGACCTCATTTGCAGCCTGTCAAGTGGGAGAGAGGCCGTGAAGCATAAGGAGAGTGGTTGGGACCAGGCAGGGAGTATATAGCGATGGAAGCATTTATGATACGTGTTGTCTTAACAACAGCAGCCTTCTCTAACCCAAGATTTCCCATGTTAAACATCTTGAGGAATCCTTGAGTATGGCCTGTTACCTGACAGGCACTTCATGCACTTGTGGGGAGGAAGGAGGTGAGAAAAAAAACTGATGATGCCGCTTTTAAAGCAAATTTAGCATTGATGAGAGTAACTTGTTCACAGCCCTGGAGCCTGAAGCTTTGTCTTACCCACAGGGTATGGAAAACAGGCCAGGGCTGGAGCAAACGTCCCTGCCCTGCATTTGCTCTCGGTGGCCTGGGACCTCGTGCCCATGAGAGTGCAGGTGAAGTCCTGCAGGAAAGGGGCAGGTGTTAGTGCTAGTCAGTTCTTTCTTGTAGACCCTTCTGGGGCACCTGTCACCTATAATGACCAAATTTCATACAGGCCTCAGAGTACCAGCCCCCAGTACCCCGCTGAAACAGTGCTTATCCCGATTTCAGGGACGCAAGGTGAGGGGGCTAAAAGCTAGGCGACTTGGGCATGGTTATGTGACAGGTTTGTGGCAAGGCAAGAAGTTGTGCCAGAGCCTCCCAAATCCTTGCTCTTTCTCTCAGGTTAGAGCAGTTTCAGTTGCCTGTTCAGATCTCAGCCCCATAACCAAACAGCTAATTTGGGCCCATTGCAAGTGAGATGTGAGCCACTGAGGCTAATAATCATTTTGCTCAGCCTGCCAGCGGTCACCGACTGGAATTTGACAGCTAAGCACTGCTAGTCTGCGCTTGATTTGAGCTGGCAGCCTTCTTGCTGAAGTCAAGGTCAACGGGAGTAGCGCAGGGAAGTGAAGAGGCCATTACAGCACACAGGAGCCACCCAGGCGCTCACATGAGGTTTGATTTCTCACCCCTTCTGTTGCCCGGTTTTCACAATGCACATCCACGGATTTAGGTTATAACCCCGAAAGTGTTGCAATAAGTTACAGCTTGGAGCACATTTTGTCTGCAATGTTTGCACGGTCTGTCTCGCGAGCAGCCAGGGCTGTCCCAAGCACGCCAGCAATGCAGGCTGCAATGGCTGGATGAAGCTCCAAGGTAGCGAGCGGGGCTTTAGCTCCTGTCCCACTGTAACCCAAATTGCATCAAGCATAAGCTCGCCGAAACTGAGACCTCCCTACAGAGGTGTGCGCTCCTCGCCTGGCCGCCTGGGACCTTTGCCCAGAGAGCTTGGGACGCTGCAGCAGTACAGATCAGTGGTGCGTGGGAAGGAAAGGGCAAGCATCGGAGCTGCGCGGGCTCGGGCAGCTGCTCACACCCTGCCCGCAGAAGCAGTGATCCGCGTTCAGAACCTGACCCAATTTTGGCCTCTGCCGGCTTCACCGGGAAAGCACCGTGGGGTTTCCAGGAGGCACTTGCACAACAGCCGATACTAGGTGAGCTGCAGGCCGAGGCAGATGCGCTGTCAAAGCAGTGTTGCCACATGTGTTGCAAAGCATGAGCGAAGGATATTGGCATTTTGTGTCACTCATACCCATAGGACGATTTTCTCTTTCTGAATACAGTCCAAATGGAGGGGAGGGGGGGATAAGCATGGTTGTGACTTTAATACGCCAGTTGTGAGTGGGAATGTGTCCCTGGCATAAAGTCAGTTCATTCAGTAATGCTTATGTTGCTTTTATGTTTTAGAAAATTCCTAAGTGGATCACCACCTAGAAAAGGCTAGGGGCCTTTGCTTTAAGAGAAGGGCTTTGACCTGGCGGTGTGAAATTACTGTGTTTCAGAAATTTTTCCTTCATATCAGACATCTGCTCTACATCTACCCAGGAGTCTGTCCCAAGCAACAGTCTCTCACGAAAGACAACCTCTAATCACATGTAAGCACAAGTGGAGGATAATATATTTTCTTTCACAAGGATGAGGAGGAAAAGCGGTGACAAACACAGCAACAGATAGGAAAAGCCCGCTTCTTATGATGAACCAGATGTCTTCCAGCCCGAGGAGCCAGTTTGTGGCTCACAGTGGAGTGGAGGAGTGCTGGGATGCACGAGAGGGCTTGGACCCACACACCTGGCCTAGCCCAGTCGTGCATGCTCCTTGTCACCTTTGGTGAAACACTGGTTGTTTCTCTCTGAAATCCATTTGCTTTCCACCCACCTACTGTGCCAGTCCTCAGAAAAGCTTGCCTTGGAAAAAAACCCTGGTCATCAGCCTGGTAAGTCGGGCTTCATGTCTCCTCTCTCTCTCTTGACCTTGTTCCAAGCCAGAAGCGCATTTGCCACAGCCCCACAGAGTCCACAGCAGAAATCTCTGCTTTGCCTTCCCTGGAACTGGGAAAAAAGTAGAGCAGTAGAAGAGGGAAATGAGAGATGATGGGGCAGGGAGGTAGCAAAAGAAATGGACAGGAAAAATGAGATCAGTGTGTGATCCCAGCCTACAGGATGGGTTTGTGGAGGAAAGGAAGGGACAGGGTTTTTGTCCGTGCTAGAGAAGCTCTAAGGGAACTAGCTGGGAGACATGGGAAATTTTACTGGAAAGGTCTCCAAGGCTGAAAGATGTCAAAAGGCTGTTATGAGCAGGGAGACAAAACAGTATTCATCTTGGAAAATGGGAGCACAGGGATAGCTACGGCCCTATGGAGAGCTTCACGTTTGTTTCTTTAGATGGCCCTTGCTCAGTTATGCTGTGTACCAGTACTTACAGCATAGCCCTGCTTATGCTACAACTTTAACCTGCAAGTGGCTGTAATGGGTGGCCCCAAACCACGTGGGTCGAGGTGCCACGTGGCTTTTCTTCTTGGCTAGCACCCAAGAAGGAGCCGTAGCAGCTCCCCAGGTCCCATCCCCACGCCTGTCTGCCTGGAGGCCCCCCCCAGTGTCCCGGCCAGCTCGGCGTGGGGGCTGGGAGGACAGCGGTGCTGGTGTAACTGGTTTGGTCAGCATACCAGCCCAGAGTGGGTGCCAGACAGCACTGCTCCAGCCCTGGGGCTGCTCCTCCGGTGCCTCCTCGGGGCACGGCAGCAGCAGGGTACCAGCACCCCACACCTCCTTGGGCTCTTTGCAGAGCAAGGCTGGGCCATGTAGGCGAGGGAGCAGGTTTCCACTGATGAAGGGCCCCGTGCTGGCACATGGGCAGTGGAAAGCCAGCGGGGCATCAGAGTGAGCAGGAAAGAGTATGTACCGGCACTGGGTCCAGATGAGAGGTCAGCCTGGACGACCGGCTGAACAGCAGCACCGCTATCGCGCGTTAGGTGCCTCCGCAAGGCCGAGTGGAAGGACAGAGGTGCGTTACGTCAGCCTCCAGCCATGTGTGCACGGGGTCAGTGTACGGCACCGCCCTGGGCACGATCGGGTGCTACAGGCTGGTTTGCAGGGGAGCAGTGTCCTTGCAGAAAAATGACTCTCACAGTCACTCTCTTTTGCTGTCCCAAGTTGCCCTTAAGGGTAGTGGAAAAAGCCAAGGGGGAAGTCCTGATCTGCAGCATTTTCTCCTTGAACTCCAGAAGGAAAGTTGATGTTGCTGTAAATGCAGCAACACACTTCGCCACTGAGGCATTTCTGTATGGCTGACAGGGATTTTGCCTAAATGTCACACAGGAGGCCAGATATGTGGTCCTAGCCTTAACAGCTTTTTCTGCTCCTCCTGCTCTGAGGACTGGCATGAAATGAGGAAAAGGGCATCAGGCAAGCACAGCTAGCCCCTGTCTTCTAGCAGTCAAGGTCTCAGCAGGAGATTCCTGCTCTGGAGGCCATAAGTCAAGGAAGCCACCTTGGAACAAGCAGAAAGACCACATCCTAAGCCTTGAGCTGAGACTTGGTCTTCACCGTTGTCAGGCTGGAAGGACGAAGCTAGACTGGATTATTTCCTTTGCTTTTTTGAATTCCTTTTGTCTCGAGGCCCTGATGCTGTGGACAAGAGTAAGAAACTTCCCCTTGGGCCCTTCTTCTTCGGGCTTTTTCTCATGCTGCTTGTATCCAGGGAGCAGGCAAACTTCCCACCCCTCTTACCACAGACTGTATTTTTTTAACCCCTGTTTTCTGCAAGGCATTCCAGTGAGAGATGTGTCCTGTAAGCGCATTGTCTCAGATCATCCTGCCCTCCACAAGCCAGGGCTTGTGGAAAGGAGATCTACTTGGGCCAGGAATGTGTTAACTGTTTGCTGCTGACTCTCCCATCAGGGGCTGTGAGCTGTGCCGGGGATTTTCCACCAGCTCTGCCTGTTCCAGCTTTTCAGCTGGGTGCATTTTCCCAGAAAGATGCGGTCTCAGAAGTGCCATCTTCACTGTTTAGTCACTCAGGTAAAGAAAATGGTTAGAGCATGGTTCTCATACTGTTTCCTTCCTACCAGGCACTTGGCTTTATCTTGCATTCTAACTGAGACTAAATCTTTTTGAAAAACTATGTGTCAGTGCTGAATTATTTATAGTCATGTCAAACATTCCTGAGTATATGGGTAAAACCCAGGATAAAGTATCCTGGTATGCCACTGATGACAAAGACATGTTTTGCCAGTCAGAGAGCTGACAAAGATGTGATGTAGACAAAGCTGGATTTTGCCAATCAGAGAGGGGGGGTTTATTGTTACAAAGTCAAAGGATATGCCATATTTTATGATTACCTTAATAATCACATATATAATAATATATTTTTTTCAGCAGCAGACTGCAGCAGGAGATAAGAGCCTAGAGTTACGTTTGTGAATTTGACTGGAGGTCGTTGCAGTCTGTTCCCAGGCCATGTTTGTTCTCTTCACCAAAACAAAGTATTACTTAAATAGAAGGCTAAGAGACAGAATGCTGCAGCTGAAATATGACCCATTAGAAATGCCTGAGAAACCACAATTAAAACCTCGAGATATTTTAAATCATTTCTCCAAAATAAAACTGGGGGAGGGGAGATAATTGTATTGGTGCGTCAGTTACGAATCCAGACCTTGCTTTGTAGCTGCTCATTTTCTTCATACGCTATTTGCCCTTTTATAAAGAATAACACAGGCCTTACACATGTGCATATAAAGTACACAATCATACATCATTATCCTGCTTGTCCTTTATTAATTTTCTACTTAAAAATCTTCCAGCACTCGGAGTGCTCATCCTCGTATTCAAAAACTGCTTGGCTTTAGTGGCTGCTCTCTCCTGTTCTCAAAATAATTAAGACCTCCACATCTCTAAATTTTTAATCGCATTTTTGTCTATGTTCTGAATGGTATTGACCAGCCCACTCTCACTGCCCTCCATTAGAGGAAACTGTGCTTGATAGATCATGTCTTCAGTTAGAGATGGTCTCTTGACCCTCTCAACACGGGCTTTTAGGAATTCTTACTCCCTGCTTTGCTGTTGAGTTCTTGGTGCATTGCCCACGTGACTGGGCTGGACAGCTGTCAAAGGAGTGGTTAAATCTCAGCCAGACCTGAGAAGGTTCAAGCGGAGTCTCCAAGGGCAAGGAATGATAGCCTTTCACCCGTTTTGGTCGTCTCAGTCGTCTTACAGCAATATATGCTCGCTTGGTCACTCCCTTTCAAAAAACAGTCAGTCTGCTGAAAAACTAGATGCTTTGATTTGCTCTACATTTAGGCAAAACCAGTCTTGATTCCTGGACTATAGAAATGCACACTTTTCCTTCCACCCTTCAGCTAAGGAAGAGGGGAGAACAAACATTTGAGCAAATCCATCTGTAATAGTGTAATATTTTACATGTCTGTTTAATAGACAACTACAGCAGTGAGGGAAAGCTCTTTGATCTGGGTCTTCATCTGGATTCCAACAACCCTGTATCTCCTTGGGAATAAATTTATGCATCGCTGACAAGTCACTGCTGGGGAGTGCAGGCACTTTGTGTTGGTTCGTGCTCTGAAGGCTGCTCAGCTTCTCCATTGTCCTGCAGAGTTTGCAGATGGGATTGTGCTTTCGTGATGTTTTTAGCTGATGGGTGTAAGTTTATTTTCTGGTAATGCTTAGACAGAGGTAGAAACTTCCCAACCATAAAGGAACCACTGGCATCCTCAAGGTCCTGAGGGCTGAGAACAGACCACTGATTGGAAAAGTTAAATAAAAGGTGGGAAAATCGAAGTTACTGCTGTTGGCTCTTCAGCAGAGCTGTGTGATTTCTCACACTGGAGTGAATACTTGTCCCTGGGTTTGTTTTTCCCTTGCTAAAGGGTAATGGTGATATTGATAATGTGCATATGGATTATTCTGCATTCAAAATTTTTGCTGTCTGGCTGGGGTATATTAGTTGGGAGTATACGGGAGAATACACATCAAACTCATATCAGTGCTAACTGATATGATGCCCTAACATAATTTCAATTATGCTTGCAAAAAAAAAAACAAACCCAACTTACACAGCTTGGTCTATTTAGGTAGCTGAGAAAATAACTCCTTCAGTGGTATGAATGGCATCTCCGTTACTGAAATATTTTTGTCATGGCTCTAGCAATGTGTATATCTGCTGGAAAACTCCTTTTAGTGCAGACACACCATAGAGGAACTGGGTGTCCACCTCCCTGAGAAGGTCACCTAGGTACCTAACCCTCTTAGACACATTTGAAATCACTATCTAAAGCCTATTTTTTTCTCTTTTGAAATGATGGTTTAACACACTTCTCCACGTTCCCCCCCACCCCTGTGAGGTCTCTATGAACAATATGGCATCGTCTTCCCTCAGTCCCCAATCCAGCCTACCTGTTGGTCACCCTGCCTTCAGTGCTGCCCCTCAGACATACCCCAGGCAGCAAAGCTGAGGTCAGAAGCCTGGGCTGGGCTGGAGAGAAAGTGGAAGGCTAGGACTAGGTTTGTCAACAACAGGCAGCAAAGCCTATGTTTTTAACTGGCAAATAGAGGGACATTTCCCTTTAGCGAATAGACCTGCCCCTGTGATGCAAATAGGTGTAAGATTTGCAGCGTTATCCCGGTGGGTGTAGGTTTCACTTGTTTTAAGATACACAAATCCTAAGCCTGTTTTTCTCTTTCTTTTCTGCCTCTGGAGCTAATGTGTTTAACTCTCAAAGAGGAGACAGCTGGTTGTTAGCTTCAGCTTCTCTTGATGTTCATTTTCTTTTTAAGCAAGCTTGAATATTATTCTAGCTTAATTAGATCTTTCTGCAGATAAAATCCTTGGAAGGGGTCCACCCCCCTCCCCCCATTCTGCTAGGTTTCTTGCTTGATTTCTTTCACGTCCCTTCCCCAGTGAATATATCTGAATGTTACGTGGCGTTAATTAAGAATCTCAATTGCATATTCGTCTTTGCAAAGCTTGCCAGCGTGTATTGGCAACCGTGATTGATTGACAGCACACGAAGAACAATGGAGAAGCCTTAACAAGGCTTGGCAAAGAAATACAATCAGTGGAGAGCACGCAGAGGGGAAGAGCTTTGCACAAGGACTTCAGGAAAATCTGTGCTTGGTTACTTTTATTTCCTTAATCAACGACAGGAAACAGTTCAGCCCTGCTGCAGCTGGTGATAAAGAAGCTCCCCCAAAGCCCACCACTAGATAAAATAACCACATGGCTTGAGGTAGAACAAGCTGTTCTGGAACATGCAGTGGTATGGTTATTCAGGGAAGTCTTAAACTGTGATTCTTCCCAGCAATGGCGTGGAGCTGGGAGATTTTGGTGTTGGGCTCTGCAGCTGTGCCAGGACAAGGTGCTTGTGACGCTGGTGCAAAGAGGTTTCTGGATGGGAGGTGGAAAGTTCCCTTCTAGTTCAGGTCCTGACTAGTTGACCCAAGGCTCCACAGGTCAGCCATCTGTTCTGCTGGCCTCCTAAGACAAAGCTTGAGCAGGCCAGAAGAAACAAAGTCTGGATTTACCTCAACTCACACAGGAGGTCTTCCATAGGCAGAGTGAGCTTCAGTTGCAGCCACCTGCCTTGCACATCAGGGAAAAAAGCTCATCCCAGTTCTGTCCACCAGGCACCATCCATGGGGCTTGCCTGTCTCATGTGCTGTGGTGGTCTCTGGTATCACCATGTCTGAGCACCTCACAGCTTCCCTTGCATCTTTGCATTCTCCTCATGTTCCTGAGGGGTTAAAAACTGCCGTAAGCCCTGCTTTACAGAAGAGAATTGGAGGCACAGAGATGTCACCTTTTCCGTTTCCTAGGCAATGATGAGAAATCCGGGGGCAGAACCAGGAATTATACCTGGGTTTCCTGCTGGTGTTCCTTGGGGAGTTACCTCAGGGGTTTCCTGCCCACGGGGACAGGACCATGGCCGGTAGCAGATAGTAAGAGGGCGCAGTGGTTCAGGCAAAACACTGAGGAATCACAGTGGTCTGGGATCTGTTACGTTTGGGAGCAATAGCATAACGTAGCAGCATTAGAAACTCCTTTCCCTCCATCTACCTGGAATGGCGTTTACGCAGGCAGATCTCTATGCCAAGGGGTCATGTTACAGCACAGTTCCCTGCTAACCATGTTACTGCATGTTTTTGCCTCACCTGTGTGCACAAGTCCAATCCATGTTACAGCTCAGGGGACAAATTCCTTGCTAAAACAGAGTTTGACCTTATGTATACCAGCAGTAATAACCACTATTGCAGCAGGATTCCCAGCCATGTTCAGTTTTCTGTGCAGAGAGGACTGCTCACGCCAACGAAGGCTACCGAAGTGAGGTAGTGAGGCACTGTAAACTTTAGTGGGGGATGATGTGCTGATCTATAAAAGTTTGCAGTATCCTTTTAGGCAATTGCGTAATTATTATTTCTTGCCTGTTTTACCACCTCCTCCCTGTCCTGCACTTGTCTCCTGTGTTGAGAAGCACAACAGATCAGGTATTTGGGTGCCAGCAAAACACTTGGGAAACCTGAAATCAGTATCTTTGCCTGCCACAAGCCTTTGTGTCTGAGCTGGGCGAACCCCTCAGGGCATGTCTGCACCAGGTGAACTAAGTGCCTGAAAAGTTCTACCTTCTTGTAGGCAACAGCTGGATAAATTAACCCAGGGAGAACATGGTATGACTATCTCCCCATCAATTTAGAGCTTGTCTCTTGAAGAGGTTGCCTGGGCTGCAGGAATGGCTCAGCTGCTTATGAAGCAGTCGGTGAACCACTGTGGTTAACAACCCTCATCATTAAGGTAAATTAGCACCAACATAGAAGGTGTTAAATGAAAAATGGTCATATTGGATCACTCTAAACGTCTGTTTAGTCTGGTATCCTCTCTTCATTGATGGTTGGTAGCAGATGTTTAGAGAAAACTGTATGAGAAAGGCAAGCATGTATACCATTCTCTGGTGTACTTGCCAGGCTGTGGGCTCCTGAAGGCTTCCTAAAATCTTGCTGTTTAATAGCGCTTAATAGATCTGTCCACAACTTCATCAAATCATTTTTCGAAATCTATTTTTGGCTTCCACAGGACTGTTGGCAGCAAGCTCCAGAATTTAACTATGCATTTGATGAAGCGTTTTCCTTTTGTTCGCTTTGAATCTGCCACCTCCTAACTTCATTTTATGCCGTTTCTTCTGCATAATCCTGCCATGTCACCAAACTGTATGGAAGTCTTTCTTCAGTCACCAAGAAACTTTTCAGGCTAGTGTCTGATCTATAGTTGCATCCCTGTGCAACTGTTGTGGTTATGTGTGTGCGTCAAGGGGAGATTGTTTTTCACTTAACCAAGTCCATACCAATTATAACTCCCAAATTTAAATTCCATTACAATAGCCTGAATAGGTCTGCCATTGATTTAACTCTTCTCTCTTCTTGGAAGTGAAAGTTTTGCCAATGTAAAGCACCGATACATTAGTGTGACCACGCTTACTCAGTGAGCAGGTATAGTCAAAAGAGCATGTCTTCCAGCCACAGCTTTGTTACAAATGGTTTTCCAGCACTAGTGAGTTTTACCAGGGAGGTGTTTCTGCTGTGGAGATGGCGCGTTGTCAAAGCTGTGCTCCGTACCAGCCTGTAACCCACAGGCAGAAAACAGGGCTTTGCTGCAAGAGTGACGCCAGCAGGGCAGCTCACCCCTTTGCTGTCCTGACCGGTACGTGGGCCAACAGAAGTCTTCAGTGATCCAGCCTTTGGGGCTAAACCAGCCTGACGGGATGCAAAGCTGTCCCTCAAGTCTTTGAAAGAAAAAGCACAAATATCCTCATGAGGTCCCTTCCCATACTAAGGAATCTCCCCGCCCAGTAACTGTACTAATGGCACGATGTTCACTGAAGGCCTGTGCGTATGGTTTGCATAAAAAGGTGTGACCCCAAGACCACATCTGACAGTCTGATAAAAGACTTGATTTTTCAGGAACCCTTGGGTTTCTATTAAAAGCCGTGAGAGAGATTGTGAGTTCTGCTCATCTGAAATTCAAGCCATTTACTCAGGACTCTAAATATGGAGTTGGACTTTTATGATATATTGGCCTTTGTCTTGGGCTGTCGTAAAGCAAACGTGATAAGCTAACAACTGGCATAAAATTTTCAGTTACTTTCTAAATGTTACAGCAGCAGAGAACGAAGCAGAATTACCAAAGGGTCAAAGGCATAGATTAGAAACATCATCAAGAAATGGTGAGAATTACTGATAAGTTTTAGTGTCTTTGTTTTATTACTTCCCTGTCTCAGTCAGGTCTGCAAACACACTGATTCACTTTTAATTGAACAACAGCTTCATTGTGAAACCTGCCATTCTTAGCTCCAGTATAGAAAATATCTTTAAAAACACCACCCCCGCTTTCTAACATTGTACAGACAAAGAATTACAGCTCATCTGCCATAGGATATACGCTACAAGTGGCATCATCTTCCTTAAGTCTCATGTTCTCCTTCATACGTGGTGTGACAAACAGCAGCGCAGGGACCTGTGTGCTGTGCGTGCCTCCGTGCAGACGGGCTGCCTCGCTGACAGCCTGCAACGGGCCCTCTCCTTCCCACACCGCTCTCCCACTCTTCGTACACCTTCGTGCTTGTGCATTCAGTCCCGACCGACGTCCTCCGGGCCAGTGTCCCGTAGCTGCAGACTAGGGCAAGGCAGGCGATGCCGTGTGGAGGTGTGTAAGGGTGACCTTCACTTCAAGTTCCCGAAGCCCTGCCCACGCTCTGGGTTGTGCACAAGCACCCACACCTCCCACTTCCCTGAAAACAGCACAAAATGAAGTATGGTCTGCTTCCTTTAGCCACGGGCTATTGTGTGCTGCAACACTCGCTACGTATGATCAATTGTATATATTGGATTGCTCTCGTATAAATAAAAAAGGATCAGCTGGCTCAGAGCATTTGGCCTATATTTCACCGTTTTGCTTGTGAAGCTGAGCTGGATAGGAGTGTTAAAAAACCAGAGCTTGTGAAAGCCCTGGTGTTGACACAGTTATGTCAGAAAAAGATTTTTTTTGCCTGGATAACTAGTTTCCTTTTGAGGGATGTGTTCCTTTGGTGCTCTTAGTTGTGGTTCCGCTGCTGTACTGGCAAGCCCCATCTCGAGTAGATCATGCAATGCATAGATGATAGGGTATATACAGTCCAGCTTGGCGGTGACTCAGGCTGTATGGTGCTGGCAACTACTCAATCTAGGTAGTAGTCCGATGACCTTGGTGCAGCTCCTAGGAGTGGTATGCATCTATTGCGAAGTCTAGGCTTGCGGAGAACGCATGAGAGGCTTCTGACCTGCCTCTAATTTAGGATTTTTAATCAGCAGGATACTGCAGCCGTGTGCTCAGTGTTTCTTCACCTCAGCTTATTTCAATTCCAACATGCAGAGCACGGTGCCGTGGAAGATGCAGTGGTTTGGAGGGGAGTGGATGGTCCTTTAGGTCAGATGACAGATGCAAGCATGTACGCAGGATGCCCCATGCTATGTAATACGCCCCTTTTTCTGCCTTAGACCATGTGAAACTTCACAGGTCTAGTGTCACCATAAAGTTAACTCACCAGAGAGACCTAAATTGACTTAACCAAGGCTAAAAGTGACAGTTCGGTACAGATAAGTCCTTCATTTTTAAGTTGGTTATTTACACTAGATCAGGCTGTGTGAGTCACAGTGTCTGACCTGAACAGCCCATTCCACTACCTGGGTAAGGATTTATCTGGCTCTGTCATTTTTTGCCATTTTTAAACTCCTTATGCAGTCAAGATTAGTAGAAGGAGGCTGGAAACTCTGGAACGGTGGTGCCTTCCCTCCTGCTCTCAGTTTTAACCTTTAGTCATTTTAATTTTCAGCCAAAATTGCTGAAAGCCCTTTCCTCCCAATCTGTGCACGAAAGATTATGAAAAGCTAATGAGAAAAGCTAAAACTCATTTGCTCAGAAAGAATAATTCCAACTCTCTCCTGTGGCAAATGAGAAAATTAGGCAAACGTAATGCATTTGTCATAGACTCAGTTGAATATGCTATGTTTTATTCAGCTTCATGTAATAAAGGTCTGGGCATAAGTCCCTGACAGGTTAATGACGACTCCAACGTTGTTTCTACAGGGCTTGTCAGAGCGCTGTAGTTTTCCAGATAGAGAACTGGCAGCCTGAGGAAAGGTCAGGGCCCAAGGGATCTTGGTATAGAGTGGAACGGGTGGGTCTCTACGACTCTACGAACGTTGCTAGAGAAGATCGTGTCCACAGATCTCTACCTAATGACTGCGCCCAGCTCTGCTGTGGACCCTGTGAGCTTTGGCCAGATGGGTCTATGAATCAGGGCACCAAACGTACTATAACTATCATTTGACTTCTGGGTCTTGCGCCCAGTTCTCTAGTAAACATCTGTCCAGTGTAACTAAGGTCAAGTCGCTTTTCCCCACCTCAGATTCTGCCTCGGGAAAAGCTAAGACAGAGTGCTTCTTGTCCTTAGTATCGTATTAAGATAAACTGGAAAACTTCTTGTATGTATTCTGAGTGTTACTGATGATCCCAGGGCACTGAGACAGTACAGCATGGTAAGTCTAATCCAGTAACACTCACATATTTGTGAGTGAATTATCTATGCTATAGAGGCTATTCTCCATTTTTCTGTCCTGCTCATTTTTATGCTTTATTCCAACGTGTATTTGAATCTCTCTGCACTGCCCAACCTCACACTGCCATGGGGGTGGGGGAAGAGAAAAGGCTAAATTCATGGCTCATGTAACAGCCTTGAAGCTGCCCACCAGGTTCTCCTTTGGCTCCTGTGGAGTGCCTGAGCCTGGGGCCACCCTGTAAAGCTCTTAGGCTTTGGGTGTTCCTGCTCCAGCTTCATCGCTGACATGGCGAGGTAGCGAACGGAGCCACTGTATGTCCTCAAGCACCTAGATATAGCAGTGACAATAAGAGATGTATCTAAGGTTAGAAATTTGCATTCACGCTGGTGTAATAATTTCAGACCCCTGGAAAGGAATGAGGTTTTCTCCTCATTTTTTTTTTTTTGAGCTGCTATAGACCAAAGCTGCATCCCCAAGAAAGCAATGACTATGAATTTGTACAGAAAGGCATGTCTGTCAGAGGGGAAAAGATTATGAAAAAGTAGTTTACTAAAAGGAAAATTGGTTTCAATGGAAAACACACATCCAACAGAATGCCTGGAACAATTTGTCTGCAGCAAATACCTGACTTTATGCTTCAGTCAAAGATAAGCTATCAGGCTGACTGAAGAAGTAATGGAATGAAATTATACTGTGTTATGCTGGAAGGGCGGAATAAATGATCCCCAGACTTTGCAGTCTCGAAGGACTGTGGCATTTTCATGAATTTTCTACGCAGCGTTGCTTGCAGCCAGACAAGACACCTGCTAGCTCGCTCTTCCTCTCTTGCCTCTGCTTTCGGGTCTGTTGCAAAGCTGATGTGGTCAGGGTAGAAGAAGAGTGCGGTAGGGCTAGATCCACAGAAAACATTTCCAGCAGTGACAGAAAGGTAGTGGAGAGGAAAGCTGCTTCCCTGAATACTTGTGTACGTCTGGGCTCCCCCACTTCTGCTCTTGGCACTTCTTTTGGATGATCGTAAACAAGTCCCTTCTCCTCTCTCTTGAAGGGCTTCTTTACAAAAGAAAACTAAGGAGAAAAGTCATCTAATTGAACTAAAAGCATGAATTTCAAATAGGTAAATCGACTGCATTAAAGTAGACACCTTTAGTAAGAATTAGGGTGGGCTAAATTAAATGTTCTCCAATTTGCTTTGGAGGTGAAGTATACTGCAGAGAATAAACATACCTTTAAGTTAAAATGTCCACATGGAGCTTTAATGTGACTTAATTAAGTTTTTAAAAGTTTCGTTAGCTTGCAAAGTTCATTCAAATTAGGTTTCCAGAGCATCTCCGTGTAGGCAAACCCATAGTTTCTCCCACTGGTGAAATGGGGACCTTTCTACCTTAGAAAAGCGATGCTGCCGGACTCAGTTCATCAATACCTAGAAAGCCCTTTGCTCTGTGGGGGGCAGGAGGCAAGATGTGCATAGCTCTCTCTGGCGAGCCCAGCAGATGCAGGCTTTGGGCAGCCGCACGTGGCTCTGTGCGAGGCTCCCGGCTGCGCCCCTCTCCCAGACTCCTGCTCGCCAGCAAGGACGGTGCCATCACCTGCATGAAGCCGTACCCGAGGTGGCAAAACACTGGTTCTGCTCTTTCTTCTGCCGCCAGCTTCCCATGTACCTGCCTGCTAGAAATGCGGCCATAACAACGTATATGCGTTCACTCTTTAGTGTGCTTTGAAGCGGAGAGGGGAGAGGGGGATCTGCAGGCCTGCTGCGAGCACCCGATGCGGGTGACTTTCCTTGCATTATGGGAACTCAACTGCAGCAGATTCCTGGAAACCTGATCCCTGAGATAAACGTGGAAGAACTGAAACGGCGGTATCTGTCCGGTGCTTCAGACTTTCAGTTCAGAGGCGGGTCAGAGCCTCCCTGACCTGGAACAAGGCTGTCAGTGTAGAGATAGCTGCTCTCAGCCGTAGGCACCCAGTGGGCCTAGGTGGAGGCAAAAGTTACATTAAACAGCCACGCTGCTTTCAGAGTCACATGAGACCTACTGACATGCATTTTCTAAGAGACTGATGACATTTAAAGCTCTTCGAGTAAACTATTTGCTTTCCATTTATAACAGGATATTCATCCCACTGCTTGTCACGGGAATGAAGCACACTGATCGCCATCCCAATGACCAAACGTTTGCCATCTCAAAAACATTCTCCTGGAGAATAAAATATATGTCTTCATTGCTAAATTCTGTATCATCAGTAATGCTGGGACAGATTCTCTTATGAAGGTATCAGATTTAACAGAGCACCCATCTTACTAACCACACCAGCCTTTTTCCAGATGGCATTTTGAATACAATATAGACCAGGGACTTTGCTAACCAACCCATTATTCAATTAATTAGCACTTATAAATTAAGTATGTGCCTCGCAAAGTGTGTCTTTCCATGTGGCAAGCCTCTTCTCACAGTGCAGCAAGGAAGGACTGTGAGTGAGTCAGTGGGTCCCCACAGGTGGCATGCAAGCCACCTCAGTCAGTCACCTCGACTGAGAAATGAGAGGCAATTCCCATGTGCTAGGAGGCTGCGTCCAAAGCAGGAGCTCAGAGCTGAAGATTCAGAGCTCTTTATGTACTCACGTTATAGGCTAGTGTGTTGTTTGGTGGTGTTGACATGTGGGTGGCTGCTCAGATACCTCCGTGACAGTAAGGTGAATACGTAGCTGGGTACCTCACTCATCAGATACACTAGCATGCGTCCTCTGAAGTCTGTGGTCCGCTCGTTACCGCACGCCCCACGGGAAGGCTGATCTGTGGGCCCTCTGAGGTGGCTCACATAGCAAGACCAGAGACAGCTTTAAACCATCTTGCTGATCCATGATGAAAAGTGCCGGTGCAAAGCCCAGCGCAGGCTACAGCTGTTTGCGTGTGTGGCTACGAGACCTTCCCCTGCCTCTGCGCAGTTGCTGGCCTCTAAAGCTCACTCAGGTGAACTTGCAGAGGCTGCAGTCACACCGCTGAGCTGGAGGGTGAGGTGCAACGTGCCGGATACAAACTGCTTCTCCAAAGTAAGACACAGATTAGGTTTGGGACTACGCCCAGTTTACTTAGCTGTCAGTGTACTCCCTGGCTTGGGAAATCCCAAGGCGGCAGGCTGCTGGCACCTGGGAGGTCACATGGGTCACTCTGTACTTGCCCTGGTCTTAGGCTCTTTTTCTAAATATTTGCTACTGGCCACAGCTGGAGAAGACATACTGGGTTAAATGGACCCTTGGTGTGTTCCAGGTGTGGCCAGTCTTACGTTCTTACAATTGTCAAAACCAGCTTGTAATGAAACTGGTTACCTAAGGCTGTTTTGGTATCGAGTGTTATTTGTGAAGTGCTTTGAACATGAGGCGATAGTAGCTGATCTTTGATTACCTGTAGCGACTGCTTTTTTGGAAGGAAGTATGGGTGGGGAGCAAAGGGAATTTCTTTTCAGTTCCTGATCCTGGTTGCCTGGGGAATACTTTTAACATGCAGAAGAACCGATTTGCATGTTGGTATTTTGGGGATGTTTCCCATGAGAAAAAAAAAATGCAACTCAAAACTCTAGCTGACTTGGGGGTCTTGTCACGATTATATCCTCCAAGGGTTTGTGTTATTCAGCTGATAAATAGAGTTTAAATAACAGAAAAACAAAGGTTATTGCCTTACGTAAATAACAGCGGCATCACCGCATGCGCTGCCTTCCTCTACCTGTCCCATTGTTAGACCAGACACGATGGAGCGGTTTGCTTATGGTGTTCACCTCCCCCTGCCCGTAACTCGTGGTGTCTTATTCAGCCAGAATTGACGGTTTCTGAGAAACGCCTGATGGATCTGTGGACACCGGTGACACAAGTGCCCAGCTCCCGTCATGCCTTTGCAGAATGGATCTGCTTTGACGCGGGTCTGGCACAAATGTCCATGTCAAATATGTCCTGGCTATCAGGCTGAGCTGTGGGAAGTCAAAGCAGGTTTTCCAAGGTACACAAGCATCTAAAAATACAAACTGAGGCCCATGCAGCTTTTCAAATCATCCACACAGGTCAGGTCCTTAACTCTACTGACTGTAACGAGGAAGACTTCAGGGCTATTTAAACTCCTATCAGATGTGTGTCTGCCTCCTTTGGCCTGTATGCGAATGCCTCTCAGGCTGTGTGATGTGCTGCGGTCCACGCAGGACTGGTTAAAAGAGAAAAGGGAATTTCAGACTCCAGCATGGTTACCACAGCACCGAATTTATGTCAGGGGAACAAAGGCAGACAGTTCCCATCATGGCTGCACGATGTCTTTTGTCACGATAACTGGATGTTGAGGACTGGTGAGAAATTCTCCAGTCAAAATGTGTTTGTTTTTTACATGTATTGTGTTACTGTGTTGCAGATGAGGGTGCAGTGCTGGTCATCGCAGGACGTTGCAGTGGAACCAGACAACCCAAACCAAAGCAAAGACCGCCAGGGAGCCCACAGTGGGCGGCAGGCTTCCCGGTTTGTAGAGTTATCTACCTTCAGTCGGTAAGAACTTTTAGTGTGGACAATGCTGGAGTAATCTTTAAAATTATCACAGACATCTGTGAGTTGTTTTAGGGAAAGGACCTCCCATGAGGAGAAGGAGAAAGGCCTCTGGCAGGCACTGTAAATCATGTAGCATCCCACTGTGGCCCTGATCGAACAATTAAAAGAAGATGTTTCGGAACAAGTCGAACCCTAACTTACCATTCCCATTGCCAGCTCCTGTGTGGTGCTGCTTAGATAAGTCTTGCTCCTGATGGCTAAAGATAGAAATCTTTTTCCACTCTGATTTTGTTTTTCTTTTTAAACTCTATTAGAGCAGGCCTCAAAATAGTTTTGGAGTTTATTTAGTTCTCATTCTTTGACTGGGTTTCGTGCCGGACGTCCCAGGCTGGCTGGCCCTGGAGACAGCAGAGCGCTAACTGGGGCAGCCGGGCAGGCTGGTGCCCAAATACAACCTGCCATCAGAAACCCCTTACGAACCATGATTAGGAGCGAGTGGAGAGTGAAGCCTTGTGATCTTGCTGCCAAGACAGAAAACTGATGACGGCCTGTTTCAATGGGCCATAGTGCTGCTATATCCAGTAGGAGCCGAATGGGGACCATTTTGTTTGGACCAGCGGGGGTGAAGCCAAATCGGTCGCCCAGACTTGCAGCTGCTGGCTGCGTCGGGAGCTCACGCAGCTGCCTGAGCTCGGCGGCTGCATACCAGGAAGCTGCTGCCGCCTCAGTAAGGGCTCCAGGTGCCTGTTGTGACAAAACCTGTGCTGTTCTTGCCAGCTTCGTATCTAGTTCCTGCGTAACGCTTCTTCCCTGTCTGACGGTCACTTCCAGATGTGCCAAGGAAAACAGGGCGGACTTCATGCAAGAAAGTATTTTCATATTATTTTCAGTGAAGAGATGAGAGTCGTTTTTCCTGCATCAGCCAAAAAGAGAAATTCTGGCAGTATGGTTTGACTTCTGCTGCCTTCATAAGTTGCCTTTGCCTCCTTCGGAACAGTGCTGATAGCGGGCAGGTTTCACTACTGGTGGCTGCGCTCAGCCAGAGAAACTCTATACCGTCCACCAGAAGTATTTATCCCCGTTATCAAACACCAGGCACACAGCACGTTGTCTCTATCTCTTTTCTGTCTCCACGGGCCAGCCAGTCCCCCACAGAAACCGTCCCTTGTCCTGCGCCTAGTCTCCAGTTCAACATGAAGTGAGTCTTTTCTCCATCACTGAGCATATAGGCCTTCTCCTGCCAGGATTGGTCACAAACTTATATCATTTGGTCATTGTTGCAGAGAACAATGGCTCAGCTCACATAGGTTAAACCAAATCAGGATTGAAATGGTTTATTGATTTATTAAGGACATGTAATTAACTGACAATCAGTGAACTATACATTCAGGACCTATGTCAGCAATGCAGCAGTCCAACCACAACGTTAGACACTTAGAAAACCCTAATAAATTCCTGCAAGTTCCTAAACACGCTTCTGTAACTAATCCCCAGAAGTTCTCATCCCACACATGCAGGCACCCACCCCTCTTTCACTGCCAGGGGAGTCACTTCTGGGAGCCTGGGTCCCCCCGCTTACGCCCCGCTCCCACTGGGGTTGTGGCCACTCCAGCTCTAGGGGTGCCCACGCCACTCCCTACAATCAGCTAATGCACCCGCTGGTGGGAAGGCACCCCAGCAGGTCACCCACACACCCCCAAAGTGTGGGTCCCTACATGCTGCACCCCACAGGGTCAGGCCACGCACTGGGTGCTGGCTGCTGGCGGTGTCTCATGGACGGGGAAGCGGCTGCGCCTGGTCTCGGCAGAGGTTGTGATGTGCCAGGCTGGGTTTTGACTGCTGCGCTGTCCCCACTCTGAGGCCTCTCCCTGCTCCGTTACAAATTTTTATGCTTCTTTTACACAGCTTTTCAGACCAACTCGTTCTTTGTTTCAAAATTGTCTTGGTCATTCCCTGGTTACCGTTTAATCCAGCTGATGGCTGCCATCCTCTTTAGCATGATCAGTTGAGGACGGATGGTTGTTTCCCTCTTCAGCAAGATCAGTTTGGGGCAAACGCCCTCTGAGACACTTTTGGGTTTTCCATCCACACATGCTATTTACACTCACTTATCTATCTTAACAGCTGTTGTTTTCCACATCATTTTGCCAAGGGTGAGCTGTGCAGGCACCCCCACAAGTTATATTACACAACTATCAAACTGATATGAAAGAAAAGAATACTGGCCCCGTGGCTGGATTTGGGGGGAGGTTATTTCTGTATCTATTTACTTTCTCAGTGCCTACCAGTTCACGATTTTTTGAACTTAGTTACCTCAGCTTGCATAGCTATATGCAATTAATCTGTTCAAATGCAGTCATTGTGCTCAGAGGACCACCCACATACGTCTATAAACCTAATCCCTAGTGACCCCACATCTGGGGCACGGGGAGGGACAAGGAGGGGAAGGAGGAAGACTTGAAAGCTATTTTTGTCATATTGTGTTCTGGGAGACCACAGACCTTGCTTGAGCCAGTGTAACGTGCAGCAGCCCGTGAACAGGCTCTGTTTCTCCTGAACTTCCCAGGCAGAAAATCAGAGGACAGTCCTAAGGCAGGGCCCTGCCGGACCGGGAAGCTGGCGTGGGGACCACGTGCCGGCACTCGCCTCGCCGGGACACTGAGGGCAGTTCTCGAGGGTCGCTCCTCTCCCCTTCGAGGCCCCTTTCAGCTCCCAGAGGGGTGTAAAACGCCCATGTGCCACCCGGCCTCTCGCTCGCAGCCTGCAGGGCCGTGGCGGCTCTCGTCGCCCGTTTTGTTCCTCGCCCTCTCTCACCTGTTGTGTGTGATGCAGGCTTGGTGCCAAGCTCTTGAGCAGCTGTCCTTTTCCAGCTCCCGGGCATGCCAGCCCGAGGAGGCCCAGCCCCGTTTGTTTGCAGTGGCAGCCCACGAATAGTAACTACTTGAGGCCATTTTGCACACTTCTGTCACCTTATAATTAGCACTTGGTCCCGCAGTCTGTGAGTGTCCCCCCCCACCCACGGCATGCCTCTCTCCTTCCTCTGCTGTATATCGCAGCATCATCCACAGCCATCTTCAGAGATGTCTCTAGATCACACTTACCCAAAGTTCCTGCGTGTGAGCGTCAGCTGCACAGTCTCATTCTCCCCCACAAATGACACTGATGGGCAGAACAGTCACCAAGCTGGACAAATCCTCACTTTGCTTTGCTCTGCGCCAGGCCCTTCGCTTTCGCTGCTACATCAAAAGTAACTGTCCACCCTCCTGCCCTGCAGTGAGACACCTCTCCTTGCCCCAGGTGCTTTCTCCCAGTCCTGCAAGGCAGGAGACCCAAAGGAAACGGGGATCTCATAGGTGGCTATGCCCAAACCCACCGGAGGAAATCAGAGTGCTCTTCACATAGAATCATAGAATCACTTGGTTGGAAAAGACCTTTAAGATCGAGTCCAACATGCTAACTCCTCAGGGCGGCGAGATAAACCCCCATCTTGCAGGTTGTTCCTTTCCCCAGCCCCGTCCTTCCTCCAGCAGCTGATCTCCTGGACGTGGATTGCTTTGCACATTTTGTTCTTGGCGGTTTCAAACGTTGCCTCAGGCCCTTATCGCCTTAAAAAATCAGATCATATAGTGGTAGCCTTAGAGACGGCCTGATTGATATCTGAGCAGCCAAACAAACAATAAATTTGAATAAAATTTGGCACCCCGTTGCCTATTAGTTCTGGCGATTCTGAGAGAATAATTCACCGACATCAAGTAAAGTGCGTGTCCTGAGCATGCATGGGTGTGCAATGCACGACTGAGGCTTCGGATGTGTAAAAGAGTTTGCAGGAACGGTGTGCAACCCTCATGAAGGGCCTTTTGCCTATTCCAGATCCTGCACGCCCCAGCCTGTGCAGTCATGGGGATTTAGTATCGCTGGCCACTGCCAACCCAACGGGACTTCTCTGTGTATTTATACGGAAATACAGACGCTTGCAGGAAGAGGAGAGAGTTTCCCAGTGATCCTTAAACAAACACTGATGAAGCCAGGAGCTCCTTCAGCTCAGCTTCCACCAGCACCACTAGAGCTTGTAGCGACGGCGAGAATGTGCTCAGAGGAAGATCATGTTTCTGGGTGGCCATTTACCGTGTAATCGTGATACAATTATTCAGATATTCTCTAGCCACTTTCTCCAAACTCATTCTCCATCGTCTTAGGAAATAATGCTGTGGGAGAGTGTACTGCCATTCAAATCTTCCCTGATTTGAGTAGCACCATGAACCTGTCTGAATACCCCATGCCTGTTTTACTTCAGCTGACCCCATTGCTCAGGCAGAAGGCAAGGAGGGGAGGGCTGCACCGACTGCTGCTGTTGCATGTGCCCTGAACTAACTTGTGCGGTGTTTTCCTCTGCAGACGAGGTGAGCTGAGTCCTGGCCCGTGGATGATGCCAGACACAGCATCCAAGAGTAGGTTGTCTGATGAGCAGGCTTCATGCTGGGGTGACACCACCGCGCACCCACACATAATTCCCAAACTACTGCCCTTTGTAGGGTAGCACATCTGGGCTGTAAATTGCACCCAGGGCATTAGAAGGAGAGTTGGTTCAGTTCCCCAGTGGCCAGTACAGACCTGGCGGCCCAGCAGCCCAGAGAAACTGCCCAGTTGGCTGCAGCAGCAACTGCGCTGTGGTCTGGGAGTTAAAAATGGGTATTTTTTCCTCCAGCGGTGCTTGTCTATTTATTGGCCTGATTGTAATCACAGCCACCTTAACTTGTAACTGATACTGTCCTCCCTGCAGCGTAGATGATGTTCGCTTGGGTATCAGATACTGCTGTCTGTGTTTGCTTTTGCTATCACCCGCCATCAGCAGGTCTCTTTAAAAGACCAGCTCTGACGAGACACCAAGGAGAAAAGAAAGATGCCATTTATCCTCTTCCTTCTAGCTGATCAGCCCTTTTTGATCACTGAGAGCTGATTCTCCTAACCTAGGATGAAAATCCATGCTGCACACCTGGCTCCCTTTAATCATGCATAACGTGGCATGGAGCGCTCAGCAAACCGGACACTCCCAATTAAACACACACAGCCTTCTAGGCACACGACCTCTCTGTGCCTCCTGCACAATACCTGTCCTCTTTCTAGCCCACAAGCCTGCATGGCTTTGAGAAGTCTGGTCGTGTGTCTACAGCTACAGAGGCCATGCTCAGCGGCTGCCATGAATGGTGGCACGACCTTGAGGGTATCTGGCCTGTGTGGACCCACTGCAGCTCCAGTAGGCTAAGGCTGGTGGCCTAAAAAAGCAGGTTTCTCGGTTGGTTGCTTCAAGGGCTGGTTCTGGTTTGTGGACATGGATCACTTGGAGAAGGGTGCCACATTACGACTTGTCCCCTGACTGCTAGCTTGATGGCTTGGGAAGGGTAAGAGATGATGGTGGCCGGACTACTTCTCCTTGAGGTCTCAGAAGAGCTTGGTGAGTCTGGTTGGTTGGGTGGTCCTCAATTTCAGGCTAGGTCATTCTTGCAGGTAACTTCCGGAAGAACACGCACCTGCTAGGAGATACCAGGAAAGGCCCAGCTTCTGCGCATTCATCCCGATTCCCAGACCGAAAAGAAAAAGAAGGATGGAGTTAAAGTTGAAAGACCAAGTCAGTAGCGTAAGGGCAAGAAAATATGTGGACTACAGTATTGCAACCAAATAGCAAATTCAGAGTTAAGCTAAATCTGCTTTGGAAACATGGAGGCAAGGATCACCTCTAGCTTTAACTGTCCTGTAATGGTACTGTGGGATCAAGGCACATTGGGTACCTGCGATCACGGAGCAGATTAAAATGAGTTTTAATGGTGCATTAAAATGCCCTTTTCCTTTTTTTCTGTTTTCCTGCAAGGTACAAGTGTAGGATTGATGAGACCGGGTGGCAGGATGAGTTCCCAGGTTGGGATGCTGAGGCCCCTCGTGTGCTGGCCTCCCTCAGCTCCTCCGGGCGGGACAGGAGGTAACCCCGCTCGCCACCCGTGCCCCCGGGGGAGCAGCGCTGGGCTCCGTGGAAGCACCGCGAGGCAGCAGCGGAGTCGAAGCCCGCCGGGGTGGCGGGGGAGGCCGGGGAGCCGCAGGCCTGCCGCACAGGGGAGGCGAGTGGGCAGGCTGGCTCTAGCGGCCTCACCTGGGGAGCCCCGGCGGGGGCGGAGGGCCGCCGGCCTTGGGAGCCCGGGGGCCCCGCAGGCGGGTGGTTCCCCCCCCGCGGGGACGACGCCTGCCCTGCGGCGAGGCTCCGGCCGCCCCGCACAGGTGTCCGCGCAGAGAAGCCCCAAACCCCAGCCGGCTCGTTGTCCACCGCTGGGGCTGCGCTGCCGAGTGTCCCCCCCCTGCCCCGGGGGCGGCGGAGGCGTTTGTGCTCTGCCCTGAAGGTCACCCTGCAAGGGCGGCTGCGGCCTGTCCCCCCCCCCATCCCTGCTGCAGCCCCCCAGGGTAGGCAAGCGGGCGGGCAGGCAGGCCGGTAGGTCCCGCTCCCCACCGCGCTGGCCGCGCCCCGGGAAGCCCCTGCCCACCCTCCCCTCCCGGCAGGTGCTTCCAGCACAAACGCGGCGGAGCGTGGGGGTGGGCAGGGAGCGCTGTTTGCGTTAAATATTCCGCAGCCGTGTTACACGTGAGCCTGCCGGGGCAGCAGCAGCAGGAGAAGGAGGAGGAGGAGCAGGAGGAGGGAGGAGAGAGGAGAGGGGAGGCAGGCAGGCAGGCAGGCAGGCGATGCCATGCCATGCCCAGCGCCCGGCCGATCAACCTGAGCCGCGGCGCTGCCGGCTGGGCGGCCTGGCCTCCGCGGGAACCGGGACCCGCAGGGAGCGGGGGGGTCTGAAGTACCAGGCGGGTCCCCACAGCCCCGGCACAAGCATGCAGGCGCGCCCGCAGACGTGCATGCAGCTACGGGCGTGCGGGGGCACGCGCCCACGCTTCCCCGCCCGCGCCCGCCGCGGCCGGGCGGCGGGGCCAAGCTCAGGTGCGCGGCGGGG